>NW_006495933.1:782079-856629 GCF_000471905.2 Amborella trichopoda | reverse complement strand
CCTATCCCCTAGTGTGCCTTAGCCTCCCACGACTAATAATCATGATGAAAGCAGGGAAAGAAGGAATTCAACCAAAATTAACTAACTTGAATGAAAATCAAAATTAACTAACTTGAATGAAATCAAAATTAACTAACTTGAATGAAATCAGAAAGTCAAGTATAGAGTAAACCTATTTGAAACAAAATATTTTTTTGATATTTTTAAAAAAATTATTGTGACCTGAAATTTTTTTGTGCAGACACAAAATATTCCGTGGAACACTTATGAAAATTTTCGGGGAAATATAAAACGTTTTAGTTTGGGCGGCACAACTAGTGTCGCCCATGCTAGCTAGGCGGCACAACTTGTGTGGCCCAAAAGCATATTTTTTTTTATTTTTTTTAAAATTTTTTTCTTGTATATATTAATAAAATAAGCTTATTTTAAACGTGGAGAAACAGAAAACAAAATAGGTTTGTGATGAAAATAAATTAAAATAGAGCGAAGAAAGAAAGACACAGATATGACTTTTTTTATATTTTTTAAAACTTTTATTTTGACCTGATTGTTTGTGTGCAGTTACAGAAAATCCCCTGGAACACTACTCAAAATTTTCAGGAAAATATAAAATTTTTTGGTTTGGGCGACACAAAACGAGTCGCCCGAGCGGCGCAACTTGTGTCGCCTATGCAAGCTGGGCGGCACAACTTGCGGCGCCCAAAAAAAATATATTGATTTATTTTTTTTAATATATTTTTTCTTGTGGATCTTGATAAAATACGCTTACTTAAAACTTGGAGAAACAACATATAAAATGTTTTGTGATGAAAATAAATTAAAATAAAGCGACACTGCAAATCTAACAGAAAAATAATTTTTTATTTTTAAATATTTTATTTG
This sequence comes from Amborella trichopoda, assembly GCF_000471905.2. The sequence goes on along the minus strand of NW_006495933.1, from coordinate 855,747 downwards.
ATTTGAAAATTGGGGAAGAGTCACAAAATTTTACTTAGAACATGTCTGCAAAGTTTCAAAATATTCTGAGATTTCAAAATTTTGATGCTCGGATCACGCTCGATTTACCCCACGGTGGGCGCCAAACTGTTTACAGCACAAACACAAAATCAAAGCGATCTATAGGCAAATATCGCTCAAATCTAACACTTTAAACTGATAAATATGAAATATAAATAAATGTTAGAGAAAGTGGGAACAATCGAATTCAGATCTGAGATCAAATCTGCCCAGAAAGAGCAGTTCTGCTTTGAAATCTGTGGCGGAGCCAGCATTATCAAAGGCATTTCAAAATATGATTTTGAATAAAAAATAAAAGTAAAACTAAAACAAATAAATAAAATGAAATAACGAAGAAATGAAAGGAGAATGAGTACCTGACCGGACCGGATGGCCCGGGACTCCCGAGCTCTTGAGGGCTCTCCCGTATCAGAATCTGTTCCTCTTGTGTCTCTCTTATCTTGATATTAGCCATCCAATATCTTGGATTAGGGTTTTTTCCTAAGGATATATCTGGGTCTCTCTCAGGAGGATAAGGCTTTCCCACGTAAATTCTAGTGTTTTCTCTCTCTATATTGTCTTTTTCTTTCTGCCAAGGTTTTCCTCTCTCTCAAGTTCCTATCCCTCTCTCCTCTCAGGTTCCTATCCCTCTCTCCTATGTTGTATCTCTTTTCTTTTATTTTTTTTTCTCCGTCAGGTCCTTTTCCCTTTTCTCTCTCCATACTTCCCTTAAAATGGTCCCCCAAGAGATCCTCAAAAGGGGGAAATTATCTTTGGGGGAATATCTCCCACAACCAATGTGTTCACCCAGTCAAAACACATTTCGTAGGTTCACTGAGTTGGGTGGCACAAGTCGTCCTTCACAAGCCAATTTTTGTCAAAATCGATATTCTCCACTTCTGATATGTTCCTCAGATTCTCGTGAAGCTCTCAAAAACCATTTGGGTCAAAACAGAGTCTTATACTATTTGTAATGATTTTTTTGTTGAAATAGGGCGTTTACAGGAATCTGAGCTCAAACAGGGCCTGTGGGCTGGCAGAATGGTTCTGGGTCCTAGGGTAAGTTGTGTCCCTTATGGATTTTGGGTTCACTAAGTAAATGTGATCCTAAAGGTCCAAGAACATGTCAGAATTTGCCCGATTTAAAATGGGGTGTCTATAATCGTGAGTCCTAACTTAGAAGAAGAGTAGGGAAGGAAGCTTGTGCGGTTTGCTACCCTGGGACAGTCACGCGGGCGGGGATGAAAAAATCCCCGACTCGGATGAATTGGTTGAACAACCCAGAAGCCATAGAAATTAATACAGAAAGTAAAAGAGGATACTAGTCAAACAAGAGTGAACCGACTAAGGGGTAGTAAGTCCATAGTGGAGTCGCCAAGCTGGTTAGATACCTCGATCTGCCTTTTGGGTATACGTGATCTGACAGCACGTAGCTCGGGTTTCTAGTGAACCCAATATTTGAGATCGCTCTCTCGGAACCTTTCTCAAGAGCAAGGGCAGGTATACCAATCGATGAGAGAGGAATTTAAGGTGGGTTCGGGACTTGCTCGGGTTGGCTCGCGTGGGTGCCCTCTTAGATCACGTTGGAAAGCCCCCCCAGTTGTTTTAGCTAGTTCAAAATTGCCCCCCTTGACCTGTAATCTCCTTGTTTTTCTGCACAATGCTACTATAGTAATTTGCAAGACAAGTGGGTCAAAGAGACCCACCCTTGTCTTATGGAATTGCACATCCGCATGGCTAAGAATGTGCGGAGTTAGAGTGATGAAGTGGAAGTTTTGAGCAAAGGTTGAAAAAGGAAGAAAACTTGATGAGGGGACGAGACTAGCTTGATAGTCAGACAGTGATCGAATCGGAGTGGTAGCAAGACGAACATGGTACTTAGGACCAGCACGGCAGCAATATTACTCAAAATCGAGGCTGATGTGGCGATGCTTGGTTAAGTCCACCTTAATCAAGTGAGGAGAGAAAAGAGTGAATAAAAGGAAAGAGATCGAAAAGAAAGAGAGCAAGACGACGGAGGGGATACGATCCCGACGGCGGTAGGCATTGCCACCCATGACCATAGAGTAGCAGTGTCACAGCCATGAAACGGCGCTAGATAGCTCACGGCTAGAGAATGAGTAAATAACTATGGACGATGCTAAACATCGTCGTTGGCAACATAAGAAGGTAACGTGCTCCTACGCAGGCCGCGATAGCCTCTCATGGAGTGCGCAGTGATAGCCATTTGCGAAGTGCGTGGCGATAGTTCTCATGAGGCGCACTGCGAAAGACGTGGGACACAAGAAGGACAGCGATGAGCACCGAACGCAAGGAGGAAGCTCACGGACGGCGATGGGCACCTAGTCCGTGATGGAAACACTCGGACGGCGATAGGTGTTGCCGAGGCCTTTAGCGGGCGGCGATAAGTATCTCCATCTGCGATATGCGCACAACAGGGGATGACCCCCACGGGCGGCAACGAGTTTCACCATCTAGGCTCTTCACTGAGATGTCAAAGCTATGTTTGCGAATAGCGATGAGCAGCACCATCTACAGACCTCACTGGGAGAGAGAGACAGTCGAACAGAAGGGGAAGAAGACTTGTGCAAGACACTGCCATCACCATGAGTGACCTGTGAAACCACTGGAGAGGCATGCATGGTACTGCCACTACCGCACATGGCCTTTGTGAGGAACTCAGATGGAGAAGAAAAAGAGGAAGAGAAAGAAGAGGAAGAAGAGAGAGAAGAAAATAAAAGGAAGAGAGAGAAAATCTACCTCAAGCCTACGGGTACCGACCAAAGATTCTCTCACCTTGCTCTCTCTCTCCAAACGTGACCCAACAATGGTAAGAAAGACAAACTGTATTAAGTAAATACTCTCTCTTTTGTGAGGGATTGAGTCTGCGTTCTCTTTTTGTGCATACAATGATGGTATGTATAGATAGAATTTGCCCCAAATATGGGCTGATGATCAAAAGTAAACCTAATTGCTGAAAACTAAGATTGAAATGATTTAAAAGAAATTAAAAAATAGGGTGCAAAATGACAGATTTGCCCCATCCTAACAATTTGTGGAATTTCAGAACAGTCCCTGTGTTTCTCTAGAACGTGCATGATTTTTCTTGGATGATCTGGGGTCGTTTGTATGCCCAGTTGATCGAAAGATGATTTTTTTCTTATAGGGCTCGGCATGGCGATCATTTTGATATCAACTTCGAGCCATGGATCGTGTTTTTAGTGCACGATCATGTGACTTGAAATTTGAATGGATCTTGAAACTTTGGATCGATAGTGTGCTTATTCCCTGACGTTTTTCGATGATTTCTTTGCTAGATCACACTGAGCATGCCGTTACGATCACATGGCAAAAAACGCAGCTTGATTTTGTGCCCGAATGAAGATTTTGCATTTTTTGGAATTTTGGTCGGAATCTAGAATTCTGGTGCAGTCGCTTCCTCGGCTTCATGTGTAGAATCCGACCGTTCATCATATATGGGGTTCAAGTCAAAGATGGCTTGAGACCTTACAGATGCGATGGAATAGTCTCGCGTTGTTTCGGCTCTCGAGTGGTGTGTTTTAGCCACTCGAGCAAGGCACGACGCTACTAAATTTCTTGCACTTTCATCACGGATCAAAAAATTATTTTTAGTTTTTCTTCACGTTCAGGAATCATCGCAGAGCGTGCTACATATTGAATCGCTCGTCGTGATACAATGAACATGCTCACCAAATTTAAGCTCGATCCGACTTGAGACGGCTGAGATATGAGTGTCGAAAGTCACTGCTCGTGACTGTCCCTTCAATGGTGTAGAGTTGCAGGATGGCCGCACAGGAATAGCGTGCAGCTCCTCATGTTTCCCTCTTTTTCCTATAACTTCTTCTTGGAGTTGTCCGTTCAAGCAGAATTTGACCCTTGGGATTTTTCAACCATGCCAGATCCAATGGAGGTGGTCTCACAATAATTTGAGACACGGAGAATGTAGCTCTATTTATAGGGTCCGTTTCAGGGTGCTAGAGGCCGATTCTGCTAGAACTGCCTCTCAGTCTGCACTGACTTAGACGTGTCGAAATGCGACAAAACTTGGCAGAAGACTTTTGAGAGACCTCATGAAGATCTTGGCTAGTTCGGAGGCTATTCTGAGACTGTCGGGATTTTCACTATTTGCTAGGCTTTTATTGAGCAGCCCATGATGATGAGAAATATCTTCCAATAGAGGGTTCAACAGGATTTGAGTCATCATTACCAGAGTCTTGCTATGAGAGGCCCTCTCACACCAATGGAGCAGTGACTTGGGGGTCTTCTTTTAGAACGTTACAAGATTCTTGACATGCCTGTATTTTCTTTGCAATTATATCATGGACACTGGAGCACTAGCTCAGGTCGTGGCCCCATATCAGATGGTATGGGCATCAGTGGTGTTCAGTTCCCTGAGCAAGGTCTCGGAGCTACCTTGCCGGCTTTTGTGTGATTAGGCCTTCTTGAAGCATCATGACGAACAAGGCGCGAAGGAGATCAGGCGCTTCATCTTCCTCTTGGATTGTCACTGCGTGGGAAGCTTTTGTTGCCCCAAATGCTTTCTTTAGCTCTTCGAGCTTTATCTGACCCTTTTGGATCAGGGCTTCGATGATGTCTTTTAGCGTGTAGCATTCCTCTGTGGGGTGGTCTATCCTCCAATGATAAGCACAGTAATTCACATGAGTATCGAGTCTAGCTTGATCAGGGAACTTGGTCTCAGGCAATTGGTTCCAGTAATAGTTGGAGTAATGCGAGAACTCATTCCTTTTCAAAAGGGTAGACTTTGTTCTCATGCCTATCCAATAATCATATCTATTAAAGTTCGTTGGTGGGGGTACCCGGTTGTATGATTGTTGTTGTTTGCCTACATGAGGTGCTTTTGCTGTGCTTACCCCTTTGGAGAGGTCCAAAGTTTGGGAGGCAGATTTCTTTGGATCACTGATAGTGACGGCGGTGCTGATTATCCCTTTTTGTTGATTGCCCCGGATGCTGGTCCAAGAACTACCATTGCACTAGTTGTTTCTTGAGCTTGCAGACTATTATCCTGACCCCTCCATGGTGGCGTGATAGGATTTCTATGCGAATTGACTTAGAGATCAGCTCTGACATGGAGGTCGGATTGGAGGCCTAAACATGTAGAGCAATCTCAAGTTGCTTGCTTCGCACACAGGTTTGAACTGCTTCCTTCTCAAGAATAGGGTTAGGATGGCAAGCAGCTAAATCTCTCCATCTTTCTACGAATTGATAGACAGGTTCGTCTAGTTCCTAGGTCAAACTGAGAAGCTCAATGGTTTGGGCCTCTCTCTCGACCTCATAAAAGTGCTAGTGGAACAGTTTCTCCATTTCCTCCTAAGTATGTACTGAATTCGAGGGAAGTTGAGCATACCACTAAAATGTCAGACCATCAAGGGTTTCAACAAACTGATGGAAAAGGAGTCTCCCATCAACCATTGTCTCTCAACATGCCACTGTCTCTCGAGTTGCTGTTGTCTCAGGCATAGGTTTAGGATGTTTCTCGACTTGCCGCTGTCTCTCGAGATGCCACTGTCTTGACATATGCCACTCTCTCTCAACGTGCCGCTGTCTCTGAACAAATGGGCGATATGCTGGTGTGGAGGAGTTGTACCATCGAATAGGGGAAACTTCCCTTTCTTGTAGTATGAGGGAAATGGACCCTGATCGATGTAGGGGTGCTATGACTTCTAGTAAAGTATTGTACCCTGCATTCTTGGGATTTGTCTGCTCTTTAATCTATGGGCTACCATAACATTGATGTCTGCCTGCGAGTAGGGGTGAGGGACCGAATTGTCCTGTGAGGGAGAAGGAGGAGGCTCCCTTGGAGCCGCATCATTTGAGTGACGGGAATCGGCCTCATGATGGGGTACATTGACTGGGGACCGCGTGGTTTCCATGCAATCAATCTTCTCCATCATCGCTTGCACCATCTGCTCGAACCTGTCCGTCTGTTCTTCCTGGTTGTTATTAGGTTCGGTCACAACCACAACGCCAACCATTTCCTCAAGCGGTCAGCCTTAGGTGTGGTTGAAGGCTTCTGAGCTTAGCGAATCATGCACGGTAGATCAGTCAGCAAGGGCTCAGCATGATTTGACTGGACTCGAGTCTAGTATGCTGATCACATGAGAACCGGTTCTCAACGGTCTTGGGGTCGTGGCTGCTGAGTGTTCAAGTCATCTTCTACGACACTGGCCACTTTGCAGGCTTCTCATATCTCCTCTTCGGGCTCCGTGATTTGAAGAGGGTAGAAGGAATTCTTGTTAAGAGGGTCATCAAAGCTGGTGCCCCAACTATCTTAGTGGCTTCACTGGTCAAGATTTGCAGACCCCTGTTGCGCTTGGCTTTGAGGCTTTGATGGACCTTATGCAAGAATTGCGATCGGGATCGCGGTTGGTAGGCCCTTCTTGCACAAGAGAGAGTCGTCTTCATTACGTGAAGCAATGAGTGTGGACCAGGTACTAGGGTCAACCTGAGCTGGGGAGGACAAAGGACTTGATCTCCCATCAGATCTTTGCTCCGAGCTCTCTTATGGGCTCCAGAGGCATGACCGAATTGACGTTAATGGTTCAAGATGGTACACTTGGGCAAAGTATTCAAGTACCAGGGCTGGAGGTTCTTGCTCAAAATAGGAAAGGCAGATGGAGGAAGTATCAACTCATGAGGGTTCCTGAGTCGGGATTGAGGAGCGGTCTGTGAAGGCGACACGTGTACGCCCCTTGAAGAATGATCATGGGTGACTTGAGGGTCAGCCCGAGCTCGAACAAGTGATTAGGCCTTAGGACACCGAGAACTATGAGCAGGTGTCTGTAAGAGAATAGGTGGAAGCCTGCCCTTTACAAGGTGCGCTAGTGTGTGCAGAGAGGGAGGACGAGGGGGTCATCTTCCGTGCAGCGACGGTGTTGCCTTGAGTGGTGTGATGCGTATGCATAACATGTACAGGGTGTAACCCAAGGAGGCCTAATCCTGGACACTGACTAGAGGCAACATAAGGGTTGCCCCAAGGGCTGACTCGAGTAGATGACCCATGAGCTTTAGGGTGTGTGCGTGAGGTGGAGGCCCCAAGTCTCCACCTTGATGTGTTAAGCCTCTAAGCGTAGAGATCTGAGGTGGTGCAGGAAGGACTGGGTAGCCCTTCAGTGTATCTCAACAAGTGACTTGCCGGTGACAGAGTGCATGTTGTGAGTGGCAGCAGACGTGCTGACAATGTAGAGTGCTTTGGTGGGGGTTCCACCCGAGCTAGGAAGTGGGGAGTTAGGGACATTTAAGTCCCTTCTATCCAGGTCAAGATCTGGGAGCTAGACACCGGGTCTTTGCTCAGACGAAAAGTCAAGAATGAAGTTCGAGGAACTTGCTCCCTAGGGAAAGACGCGAATGCGGGGATAAGAAAATCCCCGATCCAGATAAATGATTTAAGAAACCTAGAAGCAATGTGTGTGCAGAAAGACAAAAAGAAAGGAGAGACTAGCTAAACAAGAGCGATTTGACGAAGGGGTAGTGTGTCCTCACTGGATTCGCCAAGCTGGTTAGGTGCCTTGATTTCACCCTCCGAGACGGGATGACCTGGTGGCACATGTCTCTGGTTTCAAGGGAATCCGGCACTTGAGACCGCTCTCTTGGGAACCTTGTTAAGAAACAAGGGTAGGTATACCAACCGATCAGAGAGGATTTTTAATGTGAGGCGGGACACCTCACCTGGGTTCGTGACTTACTCGAGCTGACTCGCGTGCGTGCCCTCTTAGATCACGTCGAAAAGCCCCCTTGTCCTACAACTGGTTCGGAATCTCCTCCCTTGGCTTGTACTCTCTTATTTCTACAATCACACACACATGGTTAATTTTACAAGACAAGGGGGCAAAGGTACCCCACCTTGCCTTGGACCGAATGCACATGGGCAATCAAATTCAAAAGAAGAAAGGGAAGGAATGAGATGAAGATTTGGGTAGTTAGGTGCCTCAATCTCACCTCCTCGAATCTAAAAGATCGGGTGACACGTGTCTCGTTCGGAAGACTTTGGACCTAAGATCGTACTCTCAGGAACCTTGTTCAAGATCAAGGGCAAGTGTCCAACTAGTGAGAGAGGAATTTTGGATGTGAGGTGGGGACCAACCTCACTTGGGTCCGGGACGTACTCGGGCTGACTCATGTGGGTGCCCTCTTAGATCACAACGGAAACTCCCCAGCTACTTCAGCTGGTTCAAAATCGCCTCCCTCGACTTGCAACATCCTTGTTTTTTGGACAACACTACTATGGTTAATTTGCAAGGCAAGTGAGATGAAAGGCTCACCGTCTTAGGGCAATGCACATCGTATGGCTAAGAATGTGAGAAGTTAGGGTGATGAAGTGGAAGGTTTGAATGAGAGGAGAAAAGAAGGTACTCGACAGAGGGACGAGGCTAGAAAAATAGCAGGACCAAAGCATGACCGACTCGGAGTCGTAGCAAGGCGGGCACAATACTTTGGTCCGACGCGATGACAATACTACTCGAAATCAAGGTCGACATAACTTTCCTAAGCTAATGTGGCAGCAAGACAAGCATCGTACTCGGGACAAGCACAACAGCAATACCGATCGACAGCCAGACTACTATGGAAACACTAGACTGAGTCCACTCTTGGTCAAGTGAGAAGAGAATGAAGAAAATGCATGAGGCGACGAAGAGATGGGGTCTTGACAGCGCTAAGCGTCACCACCGACAGCCGTGGAGTAGCAGTGTCAGGGCCCTTAGACGACACTAGACACGGGTGGCGCTAGGCATTACCGCTGAGGCCACACAAGAAGGCAATACACCCTTGCGTAGGCAGCGATAGCCTCTTGTGAAGCACGTGGTGATAACCATTTGTGAGGCACGTGGCGACAGTTCGCGCCAAGGCACATGCGATAGACGCGGGATGCAAGAACAACCTTTGCACGGTGATAAGCACGGAGCGCACGAAGAAGGCTTGCGGATGACGATAGGCACTGAGTGCACGAAGAAGGCTTGCAGACAGCGATAGGCATCGAGCGCATAAAAAATGCATGAGGATGGTGAAAAGCATCAAGCGCACGAAGGATGCTCGCGGACGGTAATAGTCACGGAGTGCACAAAGGAAGCATGTGGATGCGATAGGTGTTACCACGACCTCCAACGAGCGGCGATAGGCATCATAGTCTATGATAGGCCTGCAACAGGGGGAGACCTCTGCAGGTGACAATAAATTTTGTAGTCTATGTTTTTCACTGAAGCATCGAGGATACATCTATAGACAATGATGAACAGCACCGTCTGCAAGCCTCGTTGAGAGATAGAGATGAACTAACAGAAGGGGGAAAGGAGCATGGCATTGCCATCGCCATGCACGACCTATGAAATGAAAGGATGGGAAAAAAAGAAAAGAAAGAGGCATGCACGACACTTCCACTGCCATGCATGACCTTTGAGGGAGGCTCAAACGAAAAGAAGAAGAAGAAAGAAAAGAAGAGAGAGAAAATTTACCTTGAGCCTAGGAGTACTGGTTCAAAAGTTTCTCTCTCCTTACTCTCTCTCTCTCCAAACGTGACCCAATAATGAGAAGGAAAGGGTATTCTTTGAAGGAAAAATTCTCTTTGGTGAAGGGTTCCAATCATCTGCGTACAATGATGGTATGTGGTATATATAGAATTGTGCTCAAATATGGGTGGATTGATCTAAACTGGAAATTAAGATTTAACTGAATTACAATAAATCTGTCCCTTCCTAGTAAGTTGTGGAATTCCAAGACAGCCCCTATGTTGCGTGCATGATTTTTCATGGATGACTTGGTGTTGTTCTAATGCCTGTTTGATCAAAAGATGATTGTTTTCTTATAGGGTTCGGCATGGCGATTGATTTGACACTAACTTCGAGCTATAGATTGGGTTTTTAGGGCACAATCATGTGACTTGAAATTTTAATGAATCTTAAAACTTTGGATCAATTATGTGATCATTCCTTGTTGTTTTTCTATTATTTCTTCACTGGATCACACTAAGCACACCGTCATGATCACGGGCCGACAAATGTAGCTTGATTCCATGCTCGGACAAAGATTTTGCAACTTTGGAGTTTTGTTCGGAATCTAGAAATTCGACCCCAAAATTTGCAATCACTTCATCGGCTTCGTGTGCAAAATCCGACTATTCATCATGTACAGAGTTCGGATTAGAGATAACCCTAGACCTTACGCACGTGATGGAACTGGTTTCATATCTGTCGGGCTTGCGAGCAGTGTGATTTGACCGCTCGAGCGAGGCACGATGCTGCTATTTTTCCAACACTTTCTAGTTATAGAGTCTGTTTTAGGGTGCTAAAGGATAATTCTTCCGTAAATGTTCCTCAGTCTGCACTGCCTTAGACATGTCGGAATGTGACGAAACATAGTAGGAGACTTTTGAAAGATCTTGGCCAGTTCTGTGGCTATTTTGAGATTTTCAGACTTTCCACTGTTTGTTAGGCTTTATTGACCGGGGACCCATGATGATAAAAAATGTCTTCCAACAGCATGCCCCGTGGCTAGCCACAGAACTACGTGAACGTTGAGGAGATCCACGCAATGATGTAAGTAGGATGCTCATATGTTTGAGCACAATGTACAGGTCCATCCATGGAGACTTTAGGGGGGAGAAGAGACTTTTGAGGGATCTTATCGAAGTCCTCACCTCGAGGGACTATTTACGATTCTAATAGCTTGAGGATTGTGTTGGGACCTCATTGGTCAGAATTGTGCCTATTTGGAGGCCAATTATTATGAACCTTTGGTCGACATTGTTTGCTGCTACACCATGTTTGTTTTTTATGATCAAGGTATCTCTGTAGGTCTCGTCCAGTGGGGTCCAATCGGGTGCTTTTGACCTGTCTCGAAGATCTAGGCATGTCGGCTAGGGGAAATTTTGGCTTGGTGGCCTCATGGGCCCCATCCTGCTGGGTCTAGTTGGGGGCTTCTAACTTATCTTGAAGATCTGGGCCTGACGGCTAAGGAAGGTTTTTGGTTAGGCGATCTCATGGTGAGGAATAACCCTGAACTCTCTAGTAGGTTAAGCCCTGGCTTTATTAGTTTCTTGCCTTCGTGGGGATCTTTAGCATTTTGGAGGGATCTTTGAGTCGTAATGCTCACCCTCAAGGACTCTTGTTGTTTTTAGAGGTGAAGTGTGGGAGATCTTATGAGTCTCTCACTCCCGGGTGAGACATTTTTTGTTGCGATTGGATTGGATGCTGGCAGTTGAGGATTTTGTGTAGATCTCGCCAGCCAGAATTATGACTATTTAGCAATCGTGTGGCGGCTGAGGCTGTGGTGCTGCGTCAACCTATTTTGTTTGTCCAAGCACCCTTTGCGGGTTTTCACTTGAACAGGGGTAGTGGCGACGTAAAGACGGTTTCACGGTTTCTCCAACTTCCTTTGTTTTGGGGCTCTTTTACCCATGACCTTGCAGCCATGTCCACCCTTTTCATCCATGTTTTCTCACGGTGCCCATTCCGGGTTTTCACCGTGCCCGAGTTTTTGTTTTCACAGAACTATTTTACTCATGGTTTCATGACCATGCCCGTCCATCATTTTTACTCATGGTGTTCCCTTGTCCAGGTGTACACCATGCCAATTGTTTTGTGAAGGCATGTTTAAGGTCCTGCCTTCGAGACCTATGCAAAGCCTTTTATCGTCATGTGGTCAAGATGTGCACTATAGTTTAGGGTCATATAGCTGGACCATAGTGGTGATGAATGACAGTCTATGGAGGCCATGGAATGAGTATGGTGATGGTTTTGACTCACTTTGGGAGATGGCACGAGGCTACTTATGAAAGATGGATGATGTATGAAAGGTGCGTGAAAAGTGGTGAACCACTAGCTGACGACGAGTATGGGTGAGTCTCACTAGAGAATGATGAACAATGGTAGTGAAGTGAATGGGTTCACTGGAGAAGCAATGAAGGTGGTCCGAGGACATGAATGGGTCGGTTAGGGAAAGCGTGCGTGAAAATGCATGTAAAAGGGGCTATGCGCATATGTGGGGAAAAGTTTAAGGTCGTGCCTCTGGGACCTGTGCAAAGTAGTTTAATGTCATGCGGCCAGGATGTGCATTATGGTTTAAGGTCATATAGCTTGGACCATGGTTATGCAGTTTAAAGTCATGCAACTAGGACCATGTAGTTGAAGGTCGTGCAACTAGACCTCCACTACAGTTAAGGTCATATAGTTTTAACCATGATGTTGAGCCTTTTAATGTCATGCAGCTATGATGTAGACTATGGTTTATGGTCATATAGCTTGGACCGTGGCTATGCAGTTTAAAGTTATGCAGCTAGGACTAATAACTTTAAGGCCTTGCAACTAGACCTCCGCTATAGTTTAAGGTCATATAGTTTGGACCAAGGCTATGCAGTTTAAGGCTATGTTGTTTAAAGTCATGCAGAAGGGACCACGACTGTGCAGTTTAAGGTCGTACAGTATGGATCACGACTGTGCAGTTTAAGGTCATGCAGCATGGATCACGACTGTGCAGTTTAAGGTCATGCAGCATGGACCACGGCTGTGCAGTTTATAGTAATACGGCTAGGACCATGCAATTTAAGGTCATGCAACTAGATGTCCGCTGTAGTTTATAAAGTTTAGACCATGCAGTTTAAGGTCATACAACTATACTGTGGCTGTGCAGTTTAAGGTCATGCAGAATGGACCAAGGCTGTGTAATTTAAATTCATGCAGCGCGGACCACGGCTATGCAGTTTAAGTTCATGCAGCATGGCCCACGTGCAGTTTAAGGTCATACAACATGGAACATTGTGTGGGTCGTCATGTAGCTGAAGCTGCATGGGGAATATGTCTATGGATAGTAATCTGACTCTAGGGATAAAGATAGTTGAAGCTATAAACATGCAAAGAGATTTAGATGAAGATGGTGACCCTACAAGGAGTGGCAAGCAGAAGCGGACTTCACGGGGGATTAAGAGGGTAAGTGTGACTCCCTAGGGATGATGAGTAATGGTGTGCATGTAACACTGCTAAGAATTACTGGCTAGAGCACAAATACAACTTCAATGGGGGTTGAAAAGATAAGAATGACCCTAACTCCTTGAGGATAGTGGGTCGCAGTAGGATGTGACTCCTACTAGGGGATGTTGGTGTGAAACAGACCCTTTGGGGATTTGAAGGGATAAGTGCGACTCCCTTTGTTGCATACACCTAATTCACTGGGGATGTTGATGGAATACACCTGGTGAAGAGGTGTGCCCATTTCATAGTTTTGAGTCATGCAGACTATTTCTCGCGCCGTTTATCATCTTGCTACTGGGACATGCATTACATTTTAAGGTCTTGTAGCTCAGACCATGGGTGTGCAGTTTAAAGTCATGCGGTTAGGACCATGCAGTTTAAGGTCGTTCAGCTAGACCTTCGCTACAGTTTAAGGTCGTGCAACTAGATCATGGTTGTGGTAAGGGAAGGTGACTCTCATGAGAATCGAGTTGTAACTGGAGACAGACTTGTGAAGAGTGAGACTGGGGTGCCGGGAATGAACTTCTTGGGGATGCATAACAAAGGTCCAGATGGGAGTGGCGAGGCATGCACATGGCACTAAGTTCTTGATGGCACTCATGGCGTTAGGCCCTTGATGAAGGGCACGCGACGTTAGCGACTTGGTGAGGCATGCGACAGATACTCCTGATGAAGCGTGCGGTGATAGCCCTTTACGAAGCACGTGGTGATATCCTCTTAAGCGAAGCGCGTGGTGATAGCTCCTTAACGAAGCACGCGGTGATAGCTCCTTAACGAAGCACGCGGTGATAGCTCGTTGATGAAGTGCACGACGATAGCTCCTTTCTGGTCTCGGGCTTGACCCGCCCCGGCTTGGTCTTATTGCCATTTGAAGATGAGGATTGCAACGTCATTTTGAACTTGTGAGGGGCAGTTTGTGGCACTGCTGAGTATAAAAGGGGGAAAACCCCATTATACTGTTTTATTGAAGGGTAAAATAGTTGAAGAGTTTTCAAAGAGAGAGAGAGGGAGAGTCAGAGCCTTTGTCAAGAGTTTTCCCAGCTAGAGTTTTCCTGGCAAAAATTTGCAGTACCCAGGCCTTTAGGAGGTTTTCTGGTGAGCTTCAGCAGGTCGTGGGCCTTCATAATGGGCTCGCGAACATTTTTGGAGAGTGCTAAGGCTTCTTGAGCAAGAAACGAGGCTTCTTAGAGCCTTACAGAGATTTTCAATGGTGCTCTACCAGAGTTGTGGTGCTTTTTCGATAGTCCTTAGGCGAAAGGGGAGGTTACAGAGAAGTCAGGGGAGCTGACGGTCCTCTGGTTACCGAAAGAAGAAGGAGAAGCAGCAGTGAGTTCACCAGAAACTCATTGGAATTTTTGTGAGTTTGTGGCAAACAACTGAAGTGCGAAAACAGGGAGAAGCAAATTTCGCAAGGTCACAGGGAAGCTTTCTGGGTATTCCAATAGTTCTTTCAATTTTCTTGACTGTTAGACAGGGGAAAGAACAGGGTCAAATGGGGATTTTCGACAGACAGAGGAGTGTTTGGCGAAATGCAACTGTTGTAGGGGAGGAGAAAGGTCGTGAGAAGGTGGAATGTCGGTAAGGAGCAATGATTGGGGAAATAGAAGTGGCATGGGAGTTAATGCCACCAGGTAATTAGAAACAGTGGGAACTGGGGCACCGCGAGGGTGTGCTCGATATTAAGTCGCATGCAGCGCTGCCTTCACGTGTCTCTAAAATGAACACGACGATAGTCAAGCTCAAGAGCATGCTGCTCTTGGCAATGGTCTCACGCAGTGTTGACCTGCCCATGATGATGGTAGCACGCGGCGTTGAGCTGCGCATGGTTGTGGTTACCTGCGGCGTTAAGTCACACACGACGATGATCATGCGCGGCATTGAGTTGCACGCGATGATAACCATGGACGGCGATGCCTTATAGGGGCCAAGAGTGATGGCAAATGAGAGGGCCCGCTTACTGTGGTCTGTTGGAAGCCAAGTCCTCCAGCACAACATTGAACTCCGTGTTGTTTTGGAGGAAGGGAATCCATCTTGGGCCAGCTCCTTACTAGAGAAGTCTGCTTTGCATGTCAGATGGATTAAAGCTAACTCGAAAATTGTTGGTTTCCTCTTTTGGCCTGTAACCATCCTCTATGAGGACACCCGACAGATCAATTGAAGCTGACTTCCAAGTGGTTTTGCTTCTTTTTCATGATGAGGGCGTTTGGCTTGTAACCGTCTGATGCAAGAGCTTTGTAACCTCCTAAATATTGGGCTTTTGATTGTAGGTTGTAACATTTTCTAATGCAATGAAAGAAATGAACTTCTTTTGAGCCAACTTAATGTTCTTCTTTTCCATTTCCTTCTTTTTACTGCATGTGTCGCATTTTAGGGATATATCAGAGATAATACTCCTTTAAGTATCGCCAATTGATAGGGGGCATTGCCTCTTGTAACTCTTCATCTTGGGATTCAGGATGCTTCTCATCAATCTCGGGTGCAAAGATACACGATCCTGATATCTCTTCTTCTAGGAGGGGTGCAGTGTGAGAGACAATTTCTGGTCCTTGGTCAGACTAAACAACGAAAGGGTCGGCTTCGAAGTCAGCTTGAAGTCGGATAAGGCAAGCTGCACTTGGGATGAAGTCCTGTAAGGTTGGAAGTGGAGAAAGGGGCTTGAGAAATTATTCCTCAGCTGGTGGCTGAGGGATGTGGTTCCTTCGATGGGCTGACCTGGGTGCTCGTCTTGTTTTGGTCCCTGAGGAGGGGTTTGGTTCATCCTATCGGGCTGATGAGTAGTCCTAGCTTGATGGACTGCCTCACGCTTTAGGGATTTGAGCCTACTTCACCCATGGTAGACTTCCCAGGTTTGAGAAGGGGAGGGCTCTAAAGGACCCTGTGTAGGCTCATAGGGGACATGTAATGGGATTTCCTTTTGGACGGGAGTGATGGCTTGGAAGCGCTCTAAGAGAACGGCACAAATGATGTGGCCTTCTTGCAACTTTTGAGTGACCATAGCTTCAAACCCAGAGCATTCTTTCAGCTCGTGGCCCCTTACTTGCAGAGGTTTTCCGTACCCTGAGCAAGGCGTTTAGGCTGCCCGGTGGGCTTGGGAGTCACGATACCTTGTTGAAGCATTGCCTCAAACAGGGCCTGTAGAGGGTCTAGCTCAACACTTCCCGAGGCTTGCGTCAGAAGTTCTTCTTGCACTGGTGGAAGAGGGACTTGAGGGCATCCTTCTGGGTTACCATGAGCTTCCTGGCATTGCTACATCTTCTCTACCAAGATTTCATGGAAGCCACTGCATTCGCTCACATCATGGTCTCGTATCATGAGATACGAGCACCAGAGGTTCTCAATTCCTAAAGGCAGGAACATGGGCTGCCTTGTCGATTTTGGCATGATGTGTACCTCTCGAGCATTATGGAAAATAGTGTATGGAGGATGGCAGGTGCCCCATCATCTTCTTGTATTGTCACTATGTGAGAAGCCTCAGTTTCCCCAAACGCTTTCCTTAACTCTTTGAGCTTTATTTGACCCTTGTTAATAAGGGCTTCGATAGTGTTGTTGAGCTTATAGCAGTTCTGAGCAGAGTGGCCTACTTTCTTATGATAGGCGCATTACCTTTCGTGTGTCTCCTGTCCAGCTTGTTCTGGAGTGCTGACCTCCAGCAGTTGGATCATGTTTTGCTCGAATAGTAGTAGAAGCAGTGCAGGGACCCACTCCTTGTTTAAGGGGTACACCTTATTCTGGTGCTAGATCCAGAAGTCGCTTCAATTAATATTTTTGGGAGGCGGGACCTTGTTGTAGGAGTGCTGGCTACCCCAGCCTAAGACATTTATGCCTTGGAGAGGTCTCAGATTTAAGGGGAGGCGTTCTTAGTATCAGTCATGGTGACAGCTGCACTGATCACCGCTTTTTGTTGGTTGCCCCGATTGTTGAATCAGGAGTTTGAGCTAGAAGGTTGCTGAAAAGATCCGCTATGGTGTTTGGATAGACCCTCAATACGAACTGCTATAGAAATGAGCTCCGACTTGGAGGGTAGATTGGAGGCTTCGACATCCAAGGCGATCTCGAGAAGCATATTTCGTATGCAGGTATGGACAGCTTCTTTTTCAGTCATGGGAGTGGCATGAAAGGTTGTGAACTCTCTCCATCAAGCGATGACCTTGTCAGCTCACCAAGGTCTTGAGTCAGAGTGAGGATCTTGATGGTTTCTATGCTCCTTTGGACTTCGTAGAACTGCTCTACTTCTTGCCATGCGTGCACCTAGTTGGGGGCAGCCAGACATACCACTGGAAGTTTGGCCCTTTGAGAGTCTCGACGAACTGACGGAGGAGGAGTCGCTCGTCAATCGCTGTCTCTAGATAGGCTGCTTGGAAGTGGGCAGTATGTTGGTGCAGGGACATAGTACCGTTGAACAGAGGGAGCTTCCCTTTTTGGCAGTTTGGGGGAAATGACACTTGGTCAATGTACAAGGGGTACAACGTTTGATAAAGTGGCACCACTTACATGCCCGAGACCTTCTTCTTGAGGCTATGGGCCACAATGGCATCTATGTCAAAGGAGAGCTGCCTTGGGAGACCGGTGGGGGAGTTTGCCTAAGAACTGTGTCTTCCCAAACGGGGAATTGACATCATGGTGAGAAGAACGGGACCTGGAGTCTTCTAGGCATTCCATCTTTTCAAGGATGGACTGCATCATTACCTTAAACCTGTTCATCCGCTCTTCTTGAGCGTCTTCCAGCTCGTTGATCACCATGACGCTAACTGTTTCTTCTGGAAGGTCAGAGCCAGATGGAGTAGTGGACAACCGAGGTTGGCGAGTCACGCATGGCAAGTCGATCTGTAGGGGCTCAGCATGCCCCCACTGGATTCGAGCCTTGTATGTTGATCGTGTGAGGATCGGTTCTTGACGGTTTTGGGACTGTGGCTTCTTGGCAATGATCACCGAGCAATACTCTTGGACTTGTTCAGGCTCTGGGATCTCTAGAGGGAATAAGGGATTACGAGGCAAGAGACCACTAAAGGTGGTAACCTCAACTACCTTAGGGGTTTCTTTGGTTAGGATCTGGAGACCTTTCATCTGTTTAAACTTGAGGCTGCTATGGACGTCACTTCAGAACCGAGTCTGAGATTTAGACTGCGTCAATTTTCTTGAGCAGGCAAGGGCCATGTCAATTAGCTGGAGCAAAGAATGGGGTGATAGGGGGCAACCTGGGTCGCTGCCTTGGAGGTTGCAGGCTCTTATCTGGCATAAGGCCATTGCCCTGGATTCCCTTGTGGGGTGGCTGACTCAAGATGGTAGTCTTAGGGAAAACCATTGAGTACCAGGTCTTGAGGTGCTTGCCTAGTGTAAGAAGAGTGACAAAGAAGGAGCTGGTTCATGACTCTGTCTGAGTAAAGATCGGGGAGGAACCTGCAAAGCCGGTGCATGTGCACCTTTAGGGTTAGCCATCTGGGTGACTTGGGGGTCAGCTCGAGCTTGCTCAACTGGTTCGACCTTGAGAGTTCGAGATCCCAAACTTGTGTCTATGAGGGACTGGGTTGGAACCTATCTCTCGCAAGATGAAGCTGTGTGTGGTGAGAGGGAGGATGAAGTGGTCGACCCTCATGTGGTCGAGCTGACATAGAGCTGGCGCTACCCCGAGCTGTGGGATGCATGGCGTGCACAAGGTTTGGATCAAGAAGGCCTAGGCTTGAACGCGAGTTTGAGGCAGCGTGAAAGTTGCCCCAAGATGTGGCTCGAGTGGATGGACCATGAGCCTTCAGGTGTGTGAGAGAGGTGGTGGTCGAAGGGTCTCCACCTCGATGTGTCGAGCCTCTAAGTATCGAGGTTCGGAGTGTTGAAGGAGATTGGGGGGTAGCCTTTCGGCGACCCTCAGAAGCGATGGAAACCTACTTGCCTTTTGCGAGAGTGGATGGGGCAGCTTTTCGACGTACCCTAGCAATATGACCAGGATGGGACTTGTCAATAGCAGGGTGCGTGCTGTGTGCGATAGCAGTTGTGCTACCAATTCAAGGGGCCTTGGTGGAGGGTCCACCAGGGAGAGGAAGCGAGAAGTCAGGGACCTTTAAGGCCCTTTTCGCACCAACCCAGGAGAGAACTTGGGACCCAGACTGTGAGTCTCAACTACGAAGGAGTGTAGGCAAGGAGGCTTGAGCAGCTCGCCTCCCTGGGATGATCACGAGTGCGAGGATAAGAAAATCCATAACTCGGATGAACAGGTTGAATAAGCCAGATGCCATAGAAAGTAATGCAGAAATTAAAAGGAGATACTAATCAAGCAAGAGCAAACCGACGAAGGGGTACTAAGTCCCCAGTGGAGTCGCCAAGCTGGTTAGGTACCTCGATCTCGCCTCCTTGGATTTAGGTTATCGGGTGACACGTATCTCAGGTTTGGAAGACCTGGGACTTGAGATCGCTCTCTCGAGAACCTTGTTGAAGAATAAGGGTAGGTGTCCAACTAGTAGGAGAGGAATTTTAGGTGTGAGGTGGGGACCAGCCTCACCTGGGTCTATGACTTACTCAAACTGACTCACGCGGGTGCCCTCTTAGATCACGACAGAAAGCCCCCCAACTGCTTCAGCTGGTTCGGAATCGCCTCCCTCGACCTACAATCTCCTTGTTTTCTGCACAACACTACTATGGTTAATTTGCAAGACAAGTGGGCCAAAAGGCCCACCCTTGTCTTAGGGCAACGCACATTCGTATGGCTAAGAATGTGAGAAGTTAGGGTGATGAAGTGGAAGGATCAAATTAGAGGAGAAAAGGAGAGGGTACTCGATAAGGAGACGAGGCTAGCATGATAGTTGGACCAATACAATGACCGACTCGGAGTGGTAGCAAGACGGGCACGGTACTTTGGACCAGTGCGATGACAATACTACTCGCAACCAAGGTCAATAGGATTGTCTTAATCTGTTGTGGCAGTAAGATGGGCATGGTACTCTAGACCAGCACGACGACAATACTGCTTGAGAGAATGAAGAAAATGCACCAGATGGTGAAGAGATGGGGTCCTGACAGCGCTAAGTGTCACCACCCACAACTATGGAGTAGCAGTGTCATGGCCCTTGGATGGTGCTAGACACTACTGCTCACGGTTAGAGGACGAGCAGTGAACTACGGGCGGTGGTAGGCATCACCATTAGGGCCACACAAGAAGGCAGTACACCCTTGTGCGACCGACAATAGATTCTTGTGAAGCGTGCGACGATAGCCATTTACGAGGCACGCGATGATTGTTCTTGCCAAGGCACACAACGATAAGTGTGGGATGCAATAAGAGCCTGCACACGGCGATAGGCACTGAGTGCACACAGAAGGCTCATGGAGGGCGATAGGAATCGAGTGCACGAAGAAGGCTTGCGGATGGCGATAAACACTGAGCACACGAAGAAGGCTTGTAGACGGCGATAGGCACCAAGCGAGCGAAGGAAGCTCGCAGACAGCGATAGGCACAAAGTGCACGAAGGAAGCTCGTGGACGGTGATAGATGTCGCTGTGACCTCTCGTGGGTGGCAACAGGCCTTGCCGTCTGTGATAGACGTACAACAGGGGGAGACCCCTGCAGGCGACAATAAGTTTCATTGTCTGTGTTCTTCACTGAGGCATCGAGGATACACCTACGGACGACGATGAGTAGCACTGTATGTAAGCCTCGCTGAGAGATAGATATGAACTAACAGAAGGGGGAAAGGAGCTCGTGCATGGAACTATCATCGCCATGCGGGATCGGTGAAACTGTAGGATGGGAAAAAAAAAAAAGAAAGATTCATGCACGGCACTGCCACTGCCGAGCATGGCCTCTGTGGGAGGCTCAAACGAAGAAGAAGAAGAAGAATGAAAAGAAGAGAGAGAAGATTTACCTTGACCCTAGGGGTACCGATCCAAAAGTTTCTCTGTCCTTACTTTCTCTCTCCATATGTGACCTAACAATGAGAAGGTAAGGGAATTCTATTAAGTAAAAATTCTCTTTGGTGAAGGGTTCCAAGCCCCTGCATACAATGATGGTAGGTGGCATAAATAAAATTATGCCCAAACATGGGTGGATTGGTCAAAATTAAACCTAATTGATGGAAATTAAGATTTAACTGAATTAAAAGAAATTTAAAAAAGGGTACAAAGTGACAGATTTGTCCCTTCCTAACAAGTTATGGAATTTCAAGACAGTCCTTGTGTTGCCCTTAAACGTGCATGATTTTTCATGGATGATCCGGGGATGTTCTGATGCTCGTTTGATCAAAAGATGATTGTTTTCTTATAAGGCTCAGCATGGCGATCAATTTGATACCAACTTCGAGCCATGGATCGTGTTTTTAGGGTATGATCATGTGACTTGAAATTTGAATGAATCTTGAAACTTTGGATCGGTTATGTGCTCATTCCTTAATGTTTTTCTGTGATTTATTTGCTGGATCACACTGAGGATGCCGTCACGATTACGGGGCAATAAACGCACCTCTGTTTCGTGGTCGGACGAAGATTTTGCAACTTTGGAGTTTTGATCGAAATCTAGAATTTTGACATCGAAATTTACAATCATTTCGTTTGCTTCATGTGTAGAATCCGACCGTTCATCATATATGAGGTTCGGACTAGAGATATCCCTAGACCTTACGCACGTGATTGAACTAGTTTCGTGTTGATCGGGCTCGCGAGTGGCGTGATTTGATTGCTCGAGTGAGGTACCACACTGTTGATTTTCTTGCACTTTCTTCACGGATCAGCAACTTCTCTCTAGCCTTTCTTCGTGCTCAAGCGTCGTCGCTGGACGTGCCACATATTGAAACACTCTTCTTAACGGGATGAACATGTTCACAAAATTTGAGCATGATCTGACTTGAGACGTGTGAGATATGAGTGTCTAATGTCACTGGTCGTGACTACCCTTTTAATGGAGTTGAGTTGCAGGGTGGCCGCACGGGAATAGCTTGCAGCTCCTCCTGCTTCGTTCTTTTTCCTATAACTTCTTCCTTGATGTCTATTCAAGCTGAAATTTTACTCTTGGGGGTTATCAATTGTGTCGGATCAATGGCGGTGGTCCCACAGCATATTAAGATGCTCAAAATGTAGCTCTAGTTATAGAGTCCATTTCATTGTGCTAGAGGCTAATTCTATCAAAATTTTTTCGCAGCTTACACTACCTTAGGCATGTCAGAATATGATGAAACTTGACAAAAGACTTTTGAGAGACCTTATGAAGATCTTGGCCAGTTCTGGGGCTATTTTGAGACTGTCAGAATTTCGACTGTTTGTTAGGCTTTATTGATCGGGGACCCATGATGATGAAAAATGTCTTCCAACCTTAGACTGATAAGAAAAGAAGAAAGAGATATAATAGAGGAAAGGGGTAGAGAAGAATTTGACCAAGTGTCTAGACTAACACAGTAGCTAGACTAGCAAGTGATTGACATGGTGTGGTAACAAGACGGGCATGGTAACTCAGATCGGCACGACTATAATACTAATCGACGACAGAATGATCATCGACCAGTCCTTACACGATGGTTAGCCTGTCGTGGCGGTAAGACGGACATGGTAACTCATACTGACACGGCGGTAATACAGCTTGACGATGGGACTACCATGTTAGTGTTAATATTAACCTCCTTGGTCAAACGAGAGAGGAAGACGAAAGAAGTGAGAGATGAAAGAGTGGGAGAAGGGAAAATAGAAAAGGAGAGAAGTAAAAAGAGAGAAAGAATAACGAAGGAAGGAGAGAAACATAAATGTTGATAAGGTTCTGCCGTCCATGACAGAGAAGAGAAAAGAAAGACAGGAGCATGGACAGCGAGGGGGTTTCGCCGTCCATGACCCAGGAGTGAGAAGAGAGAAGAAAGCATGGACGACGATGGAGTTCTGCATCCATGGTAGAGGAGAGAGAAAAGAAGAAGACATGGATGATGATGGGGTTCTCTGTCCATAATCGAGGAGAGAGAAAAAGAGAAGACATGGACGACGATGAGGTTTCACGTCCATGACAGAGGAGAGAAAGAGAAAAGAAAACATGGACATCGATGAGGTTCCGTCGTCCATTATAGAGGAAAGAGAGGAGAAAGAGAACATGGGCGGTGATGAGGTTCCACTGTCCATGACAGAGGAGAGAGAAAGTAGAAGAAAACATGGATGGGGATGAGGTTCTGCTGTCCATGACATAGGAGAGATAAAATAAAAGAAAACAAGGATAGTGATGAGGTTCCATCATCCATGACATAGGAAAGAGAAAATAGAAGAAAACATGGACGGCGATGAGGTTCTACCGTCCTTGACATATGAAATAGACAATAGAAAAAAACATGGACGGCGATGAGGTTCTGCCATCCATTACATAAGAGAGAGAAAATAAAAGAAAACATGGACGACGATGAGGTTCTGCCGTCCATTACATAAGAGAGAGAAAATAAAAGAAAACATGGACGGCGATGAGGTTCCGCTGTCCATGACATAGGAAAAAAAAAAAAGAAAACATGGACGGCGATGAGGTTCTGCCATCAATGACATAGGAAAGGGAAAATAGAAGATAACATGGACGACAATGAGGTTCAACCGTCGATGACATAAGAGAGAAAATAGAAGAAAACATAGACGACGAAGAGGTTATGTCGTCTATGATAGAAGGAAAAAGACAAAGGAACTTGAACAGAGGCCCAGCCCACCACTCGAGTTAAGTCCCGACTCACTATTTCTGTTCCAAAAGTAAGAGGACACGATACCTGGCGATAGGCTCTACTGAACATGAATGGAGAAGGGAGAAAGAATATAATAGGGAGAACGAAGGAAGAGAGAGATTAGGAAAGTGAGGAAAGAGAAGAGAAAGTTGCAAGAGAGAGAAGGAAAGTGAATAAAGAAGATCAAGAGAGGAAAGAGAAAGAGAGAGAAGAGAGGAAGAAAGAGAAAGAAAGAGATGAGAAGAGGAGAGAGAGAAGAGAGGAGGAGAGGGAAAAAGAGATGAGAAGAAGAGACCGAAAAGAGGAGGAGAGAGAAAGAAGATAGATGAGAAGAGGAGAGAAAAAGAGAGAGAAGACAGGAGAAGAGAAAGAGATGGATGAAAAGAGGAGAGAGAAAGATAATGAAGAGAGGAGGAGAGAGCAAGGGAGTGAAGAAAGGAGGAGAGAGAAAGAGAAAGACGAGAAGAGGAGACAGAAAGAGAGATGAGAGAAGGAAAGAGAGAAAGAGAGAGATGAGAGCAGAAGAGAGAAAGTTACCTTCATCAAATGATACCAGACTTTTTTTCTCTCTCCCCTCTCTCTCTCCAAGACGTGCCCACAATTTCAATGTAAAACTCTCAAATTTTGTTCAT
Organism: Amborella trichopoda; assembly: GCF_000471905.2. The sequence continues at coordinate 831,426 of NW_006495933.1, read as the reverse complement.
GAGATTGAAAACTGAGGGGGCCCTTTTACAATTAGGTTTAGCATGTATTTATAGAATTGGGCACAAACACGAGTGGATGCCCAAAATCTGACCTCGTTGATGATAATTACAATTTATTTGAATTAAAGAAATATCTAAAAATGGGTTTAAAATGACAGTTTTTCCCTTGTTCAACAATACATGGAATTCAAAAATAGTCCTTGTTGCTACCCTAGATCCTGTGTGATCTTTCATGGATGATTTGAGGTTGCTCCGGCGTCCGTTTGGTTGAAAAATGATTACTTTCTTGTCGGTCTTGGCATGACACGAAATTTTTATAGATCTAGAAAACTTCTAATAGATAGTGTGCTTGTTTATTGAAGTTTTTCTTTGGTTTCTTCGCTGAATTGCATTGAGCATATTGTCACGAACGCGTTGCAACAAACACAGCTCAATTTCGTGGTCGAACGAAGATTTCGTCGTCTTGGGTTTCTTGCAAGAATCTGAAAATCTAGTGACCGAAATCTATAGAAAGATTGACACCTTCGTGTGCCGAATCCAACCATTCATCATGGGTGACATTCAATTGAGACATAGCCTCGGACCTTACGTATATAATGCAACTGGTTTCATGTAGATCGAGTATGCGAGAGCCGTGATATGGCCACTCGAGCGTGGTGTGTTGCAGCTAAATTTTCGGGAATTGTTTTCACGATTCGCAAGCATCTCTCGAGTTTTTCTCCCAGCTCGGATATCGTCATGGGGCATGCCACATATCAAAATGCCCGTCTTGACAAGACAAACACACTCACAAAATTAAGCACAATCTGACTTGTAATGAGTGAGATATGTGTCTTCGAAGTTGTTATTCGTGAATGTGCAAACTAGTCTCCTTTAATGGATATTGGTGAAGGGAGGCCGTACGAGAATAGCATGCGGACTACCCCTTTTTAATGTTTCACCCATAACTTTGTCTTAGGATGTCTGTTTAAGCTGAACTTGAAACGTAGGGGTTTACGACCGTGCCGGATCCAACGGCTGTGATCCCATAGTTGTTTGACACATCAACAGTAAATTTCTAACTATGGGGTTCGTTTCAGAGTGCTAGAGGCTAATATTTTCGAAATTGTTTATTCATTTTCTCTGCCTTAGATATGTTGGATTGAGACAAAACTTGACATGTGGTCTTTTGAAGTGCTTAGAAGATTTTAAAACATTTTGGGGCAATTCTGAGGCTATCAGGAATTCTATTGTATGTCAAGGCTTTATTGACTGACTTCTTTTTTATTCTACATCGGGGACTCAAGGTACGAAACAATGTCTTCAAATATTAAGCCTTAGCCATCACCCTTTGCCTGCCCCAATCATCGCCATGCATGTTACCGTCGTGCATGTTCTATCTCTATCCCCTGTGGAATTACATATATACCCCAGCCTTTCATCCTCAGTAGAGTTATGTGCATTCCATAAACTTTCACCCCCTAAGGAGTCATATTTGCCCCTAATACCAAGGAGTCTGCATCACAGCCATCCCTCGTTGGGTCACCGTTCCACTTGGACCCATTACATCCCCTGTGAGTCATGCCGGCAATCATAACCTTATCCCCCATGGAGCCTCATTCACCTCATATTCTCCCGTGAGTCCCCTCTTTGCCAAAATACCCAGTTACACTGCGACTCACATAATAGTCCAAGTGTATGACCTTAAACTACAACCATGGTCCAGTTGCATGACCCTAAACTGTAGCAATGGTTTAGTTGCATGACCTTAAACTGCAGTGATGGTCAAGTTGCATGACCTTAAACTGCAGTGATGGTCAAGTTGCATGACCTTAAACTGTATCAATAGTCCAGTTGCATGACCTTAAACTACAGTAATGGTCTAGTTGCATGGCCTTAAACTGCAGCAATGGTCTAGTTGCATGAGCCTAAACTGCAACAATGGTTCAGTTGCATAACCTTAAACTGTAGCATTGGTCCAAGCTGCATGACTGTAAACTGCATTGCCATGGTCTAAGTGTATGACCCTAAACTATAGTGCATGTCCTGGCCGTATGACGTTAAACTGCTTTGTATAGGTCTCAGAGGAAAAACCTTGAACACACCCCCACATACACGCACATGCCTTTTGCATGCCTCTCCACGCACTCCTTCCCTAACTAGCCCGTCCATGTGCTTATACCACGTTCATTGCCTCCCCAGTGAGTGCATTTCCATTATCACCACCTTCATTGCCTCCCCAGTGAGTCCATTTTCATCATCACCATCCACAAATCCCTAGTGAGGCTTACCCACGCTCACAGAATAATGGTGAGCCATCCTGCCATCCATACTCACCATCAACTAGTGGGTCACCTCCATCCACCATCCATACCAACATCATCCATCATTCATAGGCAACCATGTGCCACCTCCCAAAGTGAGTTAAACCACCACCATACTCACTGCATGGCCTCCACAGACTGCCATCCATTGCCACCACGGTCCAAATTATATGAACATAAACCTATAGTGCACGTTCTGGCCACATGTCGTTAAAGTGCTTTGTATAGGTCTCGGAGGCATGACCTTAAAAATGCCCTCACAAAAAAAAAAAAAGAAGAAAAAGAAAAATAAAAGTGTACAGGCATGGTGTAAATCTGAATAAGGGAACGCAATGAGTAAAAATGATGGAGAGGCATGATCACGAAACCATGTGTAAGAGAATTCCGTAAATAAAAACCGGGCACGGTGAAAACCTTGAAGGGCACCGTGAGTAAGAATGGAAAATGGGTGGACATGACGGCAAGGTTATGGGTAAAAAAGCCCCAAGTAAAAAGGAGGTCGATGAAAATAAAAATTGAGCACGGTGAAAACCCTGAAGGGCACCGTGACTAAGAATGGAAAAAGGGTGGACATGACCGCAAGGTTATGGGTAAAAAAGCCCCAAATTAAAAGGAGGTTGGTGAAACCATCTCTACGGTGCCACTTCCACAGGCCAAGTGAAAACCCTCAAAAGGGTGCTTGGACCAATACAACAAGTTGATGCAACTCTTGCTTCCATAAACGTCTTCAATCAGCATTCAAAGAAAAATCCCAAGTATCAGAATGCCCTCTTATCGAGACCCCAAAAGAAGAACTTCATGGAAGAATTCCACAGTTTGAGTCCAAACACAAAAGGACCCAGAAGTCAGAAGAATCGCCAAGATGGCCAGTCGAGTTCCACGCAAAAGAGCTTCATTTTTTGGATGTCACTACGGTGAGCTAGGTGAAAGCCAAACTAGCCTCCGTAGAAATAAGAAGCCACATTCTGATATGCCGAAGATGCCCCCAGGAGGCTAAGTAAACTGTCAAGCCAGACCGTAGACCTGTTATGCAGCAACCAAGATTGAGCCCCCTGAGGTCGCCTCAAAAAGAGGTATCCTGCTTGTCAAAACTGCTGGCAGAAAGCAGGTTGAGCCCACAGAGGTCGCCTCGAAAATAAAGAACCCTACCTATCAAGGAAAATCTAATGTAGCAACAGATGAACGTCAGCCAAACGCTCTTTAGCTGTTCATTCAAGACAAACTAACAAAATAAAAACCCTCAACTGAATGGGAATAATTCCTTGGGCATGGCACTCTGCTGCCAGACATGCCTAATTCTGACCAATGGGGTCCGTACAAAATCCCCAACTGTTGGAATCATAGATATCGTCCAATAGGGTGAGGACTTTAAAAAATACATCCCTTAGAAAGTCCAATGAGGGTGAGGACTTCGATCATACCCCTTAATGTCCCTTCTCCCCTGAAGTCTCCCTGAATGGATCTGTGTCAAATGCATCTAGACGTCTGAGCATCTTGGCTACAACATTACGTGGATATCCGCTCAGCATCCGTGTGACCCTGTGGCCAGGAAGAAAAAATAATAATAAAGCGAATGAAATTTTCTGAATGTTGTCCTTCTCACTTCTCTCGAAGCACAACATTCGATGGGGAAAGCTGTTTGAAGGCATTTTTCTGCACCTTGTATCCCCAACATAAATAAATAAAATCCATGTTAATAAAGCCCCGATTCACAAGTGGAATTTTCAACAGTCATGGAATTTCTCAAGAATGAGTGAAAATGTTCCTAAGAACTTCATAAGGCCGTCTGCCAAGTTTCGTCGACATGTCTAAGGCACCGCAGATGAAGAAACAGTTCGGGAAAAACCAGCCTCTAGCACCCTGAAACGGACTCTATAATTGTAACCATATTATCAAAGCATCAAATGGATGTGGGAGCACCGCCATTGGATTTGAGGTGGTCGAAAACCTTGATGGTTTAAGTTTTGACTCAATCAGACACTCCAAGACGTTAAGGCTGAAATACTAAAAGAGGGTAGGCCACACGCTATTCCTGTGTGCCCTCCTTGCACCAGTTGCCATTAATGAAAACTTGTTTTCATAGTTTCAAGCTCAACTTTGGGAGGTCGTATCTCCCTCGTCTTAGGTCTGATCGAGCCCAAATTTTGGGAGCATATTCGTCTTGTCATGCTAAGAGTTTTGATATGTGGCACTGCCACGACATTGCCAAAGCAAGGAGGAAATCTACAGAGATGATTCGTGGTAAAAGATGTAGGAAAATCAGTAGTCACACACCTTGATCGAGTGGTCATAACACGACACTCGCACAACAAGTCCACGTGAAACCAGTTCCATTGCGTGATCGAGGTATGAGGTTGTATCTGGATCAAACCTCACTTGTGATGAACGGTTGGATTTGATGCATGAAAATGACGAGATTGTTGCACATTTCTGTCACCGAAATTCAGATTCCAGCTAAAAACCCAAAAGTAGAAAATTGTCATTTACGCACGAAATCGAGCTGCGCTTGTTGCCAAACGATTGTGATGGCGTGCTCATCATAATTCAGTCAAGAAATTGTGAACACATTCAAGAAATGGGTGTAATCTTGATCCAAAGATCGCAAGTTTCTCACAAATTTTGCATCGCATGATTGAGGCCCCAAAACACGATCTGTGATTCAAAATGAGTATCAAAACGATCGTCATTTCGAGCCCAACAAGAAAAAAATCATCTTTTGGTCGAATGAGCATCCTGAATCAGCCTTGGTAGATTGCACACATTCTAGGGCAGCAGCAACGACTAAATTGGAATTACGTGAATTGTTGAGCAAGGGTAAAATTATCATTTTGCCCCCATTTTTAGAATTTCTTTTAATTCAATTAAATTGTAATTTTCAACAATTACGATGAATTTTGGGCATCCACCCATGTTTGCACCCCATCTCTATATATACAGGTGATATCTCAACCAACTGAAGGAATAAAAATTAACGCTTTAGCTTGAGTTTGTGGGCCATGTCTTGGAGAGAGAAATAAGAGAGAGAAGAATAGGTTTGGTACCCTTGATTTTAGGTAATTTTATCTCTCCTCTTCTTTTATTCTCTCTCCTCTTCTTTCTTTGCTCTCCTCTTCTTTCTTTCTCTCTCCTTCTCTCTCTCTTTCTTTCTCTTCTTCTTTTTCACTTCTTCTTACATTCTCTCTCCTCTTTCCTCTCTCTCCTTATCTTCTTTCTCCTTTTCCATGCACGACGGTATCTACTGCTGAGCATGACATTCTTTCCTCTGTTAGGCTTCTTGGGATGAGTACAATGAGCTGGGCCTTTTCCCAAGTGGCGGCGGGGCCTCTGTCCAAGGTCCTCCTTCTCTTGTTGTGCACAGTAGTACACATCATCGCACATGACATCTCTCACCCCATTCTTTGGCAAGGACACTGAACTGAGCTCTTTCTCGAGTGGCGGGCCGCGTGGTGTCTGAGTCCTTTTTAACATGCACGGCGATGCTTATTATCGTGCATGGATTTTCTTCTCTCTCTCACTTGTCATGCGCAGTAGTGCTTATTGCCATGCTTGTCTATTCTTCTCTCTCCCTAATCATGGATGACAGAGTCTATCATCGTCCATGTCCTTTCTCTTTCTCTCTCTATTATCATGGACGGTAGAGCCTAACGTCGTCCATGGTCTCTCTCATTCTCTCTCTTGTCATGGACGGTGGAGCTTATCACCGTCCATGTTCTTTCTCTTTCTCTCTCTTCTGTCATGGATGACAGTACATATCACTGTCCATGACTCTCACTCATCTCTCTCTTTCCTGTCATGCATGGCAGTGCCCACCACCGCACATAACTTTTCGCGATCTCTAGCCTTGGGTTCTCTTTGAAACCCGAGACACGTGTTACCAGGTTAACCTGACTCGGGGGTGAGATGGAGGCATCTAACCAATGAGACATCATCAAAATCCAGAGTGATCTTAGCCATTGGTGTTTCTTCATCTTCCTCAAGCTTTGGGTGGTTGCCCCTATCAGGTTACATGGTCAAATTTTGAACGAATTGTCTCCTAAGTCATGCGAGATCTTCTTCGAGGTCAATCCTGGTCTGCGGCCTTATTGTGGTCACGTATGGCACTGGCCTTCTTGAATGGCTTCCCTTGTGTTGTTGTGAGAGTACCGAGTAAGTGCTTCATGTGCATGCTTGAAGACTATCTTAACATGGGCCTTATGGGTTTGGTCGTACCTTTTGCGCTATGCCTTGGGAACATGAGGAGGCTTGTAAACATCTTGCCTTAAATCACGTTTTGTTGGGGTGATTTGCGAACGACCAGTACAAGATGACCTGGGTAACTTGTCTTCATGGGAACTCCTAGCCACTGGCCGATGAGTGTCACGTGAGTCGAGCGAGTTTGTTATACGTCATTTTTTATATATCTTAGTGTCTCAAGCAAATAAAGGAGAGTGCCGGCTACAACCTAGTCACAACGGCATGCAAGACACAACCGCACTGTAGTAGTCGAGAATAAGCCTCGAATAAGAACGACCAAGGGAAAAGCACTTGCGTGCCTAAAAGGGCTAAGTCTTATGTCACCACTATGTACACAGAAGCTTGATAACGCACCAAACGACCACTACCGTCGCCTTCAAAAGGAAACGAGCCTGAGCTCAATCGGGTCAACCCAGTAGCACTAAGCCTGGACCATCGCGAAGTAAGGCAAAAGCACGATTTCGTCGTACGGCCTCACTGAACCAGTCGATGGCCATGGAGATTTCCGGCCACTCTTCGATAAGCTCGCGACTCCTTCCCTGAAGCAGAAGAATGGCCAAGGCTGTAGACGCTAGCAAAGCCTCAATGGCACTGTCGCCCTAACGTGCAAACTTGAAGACAAGTCTACCTTGCGAAGGAAGAAAAACAGTAAGAATTCATGTATGCCAAAATTTTCAAAAGGACATCTTGGCCCTCACAGAGAACTCGGCCGCATGGAAACTAAGATCAAAAGAATAGTTTCAGAAAGAAACCCAAGTCAACATGAAAAAATGGCATTCAAACAAATAGAAAATGCACGAAACCCAAGGTCACAGAAGAAAAACAAAAAACCCTATCGTCGAAATCCCTCTCCCGGTGATCTCTTGAAAACCCGAAGACTATCACAAAGCACAGGCTAGAAAGCAAACTAAACTTGTTGTAAAAAAGAATGAAAATACCTTCCCTAGGCTCGCAATCAACAAAGAGACACTACAGATCAGGAAACAAACCATCGAAGAGTTCATAAAACTAACCGGGCTCTTTGCCTCAATGAAAGAGAATGTTGCAGCACGATCAAAACAGATCAAAAGGATCACAAGAAAACAAACTTCAAGATTATAACAATAGATCGACCGAACTCACGCTGCAAGTACTCGGAAAGAGCTCTCGAAGTTTGACAATGACAATGGGTTCCTCTGGAAAGGACAAGTCTGTCTTTTGTAAAAAAGAGTTTAAGGGAATTTTGCTCATTGTACCCAATTTCGGGACTTTATTTTAATTTATTTTAACTGTATTTAGGCTAAGATTTTAAGTATCCACCCCAGTTTGGTGATAACTCTATATAAACAAGCTTAAGTCAATTGTAAAAGGGGGATTACAATTCAATAAAGGAGAGGCATTACACTTGCTCTTTCTTATCTTTTCTTCTAACCCTAGTATCCCACATAGAGGGGAGAGAAAACTTTTACAAGAGAGAAAAATACCCCCAACTGTGTGGGTACACACCTCTCTTATCTTGAAGATGTCTAACATCCGAAGAACTTTCTCTCTTCTCGTCCAAACATGTAATCCCACGCCCACTCAATACCGCGCGGGAGTGAACAAATAAAAGAGCTTCAACCCACTCGTGGTCTCGTCTAGCCCTCCTTTTCTCGGATAGTCCAACTAAACCAAGGGATCCCCTCGCTCGTCTGTCTGACCATCTGTACAGACATTGCTGGAAGAGAGTCAACCCAGGAGAGAAGAATTGAGACATCCATTGAAATTTAAACTTGAGAGGGAAGCAAAGAGTTGATAATTTCTGCAGAGAGTCCCCGACTAAACCGTGCTGGTGAACAGCCGGAGGGCTTTCGTAACTGATCTAAGAGAGCAAGCTGCCTGGACGTGTCCCATGAACCTGCAGCGACGAGGTGAGTAAATTGACCCTCTCGTCACAAAATCTCTCTCTTTGTTGGTAGCTTATCCGCACTCGCTAAAGCACGCATTCTCACATCATGCGTGCGAGCCTTCTGCGGTTGTTTGAGAGAGGATCTTCTCCCCCACACCTCGTGTGAGGACCCTAGAGAAAATCAGAAGCGAAGGTCAATTTATTCCCATTGTTATCTCCATATAAATGCGTAACCGTTGGCATCTGAGTTGTATATGGCGATCTAAGAAGATTAGCATTGCGGAGATTTCTAACCACCAGTTGAGGGGAAATATGAAAGTTAGAGGAGTTAGTTCCATAAGAACGTCTAACCACCGGCATCTGAGCTACATACGGTGATCTAGGAAAATTAGCATCACGAATACTTCTAACTGCCGACCAACGAGAAATATGAGATTCGGGTGAGTTAGTTCCATATGAACGTCTAACCGTCGGCATTTGAGTTGCATATGGCGATCTAGACAAATTAGCACCGAGGAGATTTTTAACCTCCACCCGAGAATAAATACGAGACTCAGGTGAGTTAGTTCCATTGGAACATCTAACAGCCAGCATCTGAACTGCATTAACAGCTGAGTGTGGAACTCATGTGATCAAAGCCAATAAACGAGGGCCCCAAGACATAGGCACAAGGTGCCAAGGCACCTTAGATTGGGGCTTAGCCTTTATAAGAGCTAACCGGCCATTCTTCCTCAACATAGCGATGGTTGGATTCATAGACCGCAACAACCTCACTTCTCTTGGGATATTGTGAGCGATCGCACTGCTGTTGGGCTTTGCTCGTAGACGCTGATTGGGGTAAGTCAAAATCGCCGTCAAAGGTTTGCTTCCCGGTATCAAATCCACTTGAGGATGAGATTTCCTCCTTTCTCATACCTTCAAAGTTTGTGACTTGACTCCTTGAGCTCCAATCACTGCTTTCTCATAATGCGAGGTAGCCACGACACTAGGAGAAGTAGGTTGACCCTTGAATGGGGAGGCATGTAGTTGAACCTCCATTTTTCCTACCTAGAAGGATATCATTCCTGCAACCATGGTTACCTCTGACGACCTGTTAAGCAGGGGTCACTTGTCAGGGTAAATAAAGAAGACACGAGAGTAGAGTAGAAAATATCGTCAATCAAGACCTGTCGAGAGAGAGAGATTCGACTTCCTAAACTCGATTAGAGATGAAAGGTAAATTACTCCCCAGTGGAGTCGCCAGAGATTTGGTTGCTCCGAAATGTGTATGTGTGAAAGGAAACACATAATGTTTAAACAAACTTTAGACTCCAGATGGAAAACCAGAGGACATCACATTCGGGGCTAAATTCACCCATGCACATCATATAAAAAACACATGCTTTTTTATTTACACTGGATACTGAACATTTCCAGAGGTTTAATCCTCTGTTACGTTTACATCAACTTTGAAGAATTAAAATAATTCGAACACCTTTGATTCTGGCTTTAAAGCCTATACATTCGTTTCTAAAGAAGAAAATATAGACATGTCAAAAGGGAAAAGATAACGCCATGGGCATATCGGCCCATATTCTTGTCAAGCAGGGACTTGTTATCCTTCGAGTCTGATCTTCAAAAGGGAATGGATCTCAAGCGAATCATAGGAGACGCTTATCCCTCTCCTCGTAACTTGAATACTACTCTCTCTTCTAAGATGCCTTATTAGAAGTGCAATAAGTTATTCTCTAAAATGTGACATGTGCTTCTAAGAAAAGTGCGACCTCCTCTTCAACCAAGGAGCATCCTTTTTTATAATAGGGATAATCATGCATTTCGAATATTCGAATCTTCATCCACCACCTTCATCTTGAGTTTATCTTCTCAGTTAATGCATAAATCTTGCATGGCATGATCTTTATCTTCATACGCGGTTTATCTGCTTGTGTTTATCTTCGACTTACCTCTTGTAATTATCTTCTCACGTTGTTGATCTTTCTGCTAGGTTATCTTCACCGATGCAATTAGAAGCTCATGATTTTAGAGATTTATCATTAACGTCAATGTTAATGGTAGTGGGTTGTAGCCACGTCCATCGTTCTAACTCAATCCATGCTAACCTTTTAAGGGTGATCAAGCAAGGAGCCTAGAGTTCAACGAAGCTAATAAAATGAGAGAATTCCTTGTTCCCGAAGAAACAATTCCTTTCTTTGCGGAAAACCGATTGGCCATATAATCTGTAAAGCTTTTAAGGCATTAACTGTCGAACAATGATACTGACAGTGGGTTAAGCCATAATCGAGCAGTTCCAGACTGTTGTTGAAAATGAGATGGGTTAAGCCACATCTAGGCAGCTTAGGCTGTTGTTGAAACTGAGATGGGTTAAGCCATCTCTGGGCAGCTCTAGACTACCGCTAAGACTGATATGGTTAAGCGATCTCATAGCAGCTTTTAGACTATTGTTGAAACTGGGATGGGTTAAGCCATCTCTGGGCAGCTTTTAAACTACTGTTGAAATTGAGAACGTTTTAAGCCATCTCTGAGCAGACTGTCCTTGAGAGAATCTTTAGTCTAATCTCAAATCTCATAGACAAAAGGCATGCTCCAATCATAGTCAAACAAGACACGCTTGATTGACGAGAACCATACTCATCGTTCGTAGATTCACTTCATGTCTTCAAGTGGTCTATTATTAGTCTTTTCATCGAGACTAAGTATTCATACTCTTTCCAAAGGCAAAACATATTTGATCAATGGATCTGGCCACATTCGTGTTAAAAGTACACCCAATAGAGAGATATTAAGAGGGAGAGATAAAGAGGGAGTGATGTGAGAGATGGAGAGGAGAGAGGGAGAGATAAAGATAGAGATAGAAGAGAGAGAGAAGAGAGAGAATAGAAGAGAGGGAAGACAGAAAGATCGAGGGGGATAGAATGGGGGAGATAGAGAGAAAGATTGAGAGAGTGAGAAAGACTAAGAGAGAGTGAGAAAGACTGAGAGAGAGCGGGTGAGAGAGAAAGAGGGAGAGAGGAGAGATGGAGAGAATGAAAGGGAGATAAGGAGAAAGGAGATAGAAAAGAGTGTGAACCCACAGTGATAGACCTGCCTATGGCGTGGATCTAAGACTTCAAATGGGGGGGGAAGAGAGAGAGAGAGAGAGAGAGAGAAAATAAAAGAAGGACGGAGAAAGAAGCCAAGCCCGCCCTAAGCATGGGTCCGTGTCTTCTTAGATGTGAGAGAGTGAGAGTGGGAACAAAGAGAGAAAGATTAAAAGAGTGAATAGGGTGGAGAGAGAGAAATGATAGAGAAAATGAGAGGAGAGAGAGAGAGAGAGAGAGAGAAGAGAGAGAGAGAGAGAGAGAAGAGAGAGAGAGAGAGAGAGGAGAGAGAAGGGGAGAGGAGAGGAAAGAGAGAGAAGAGATAAAAGGAGAGGAGAGAGAGGTATAGAGGGAGAGAGAAAGGGAGAGAAGAGGAAAGAGAGAGAAATGAGAGTGGGCATGCATCCTAGGCTGTGAGCCTGAGGGAGTGGAGAGAGAAGAAGAGAGAGAGGAAGAAGAGAGAAAAGAGGAGAGAGAAAGAGAACCATGCACCTAGAGTCACGAATCTAAGTCCGAATGCTCGGCTTGGTTCAAAAGTTGGAAGTCTAGAGGATTCGGAAGTTTAGGAGTTAGAAGCCTAGAATCCTAGGGGTATTCTCTCTCTAACTAAAGTATTCTCTCTCCCCACCCCTAAAACAAGAAAATAGAACAAAAGGTGAAATTCAAGGCTCTCAAGCTTCACTCACTTTCAAATTTCTTAAGAATGATTGAAAAGATCCTTACAAAAATGAACTAAAGAGCTTATATATACATCCACTATACATGGGTGGATGCCCAAAAGTTTCTCAAATTGACTCAAATTACAGTTAAATTGAATTAAACGTAAAATCCCATTTTTGTGTAAAACGACCAAAATAACTCGATGTAGAAAGTAGGAAATAGTGAATTAGTCCCTCTCAAAGAAAGGCCATGCCATGGCCATCCTTTGAGGTTGATTTGGAGGCATTTCGACAGTCTTTCAGAAGATTAATTATCGTAGAAAGATTATTCAAATCATCACAATCGTTTTGATATGCATTATGAAGTCTGAATTGTATTCTTCGACGACGATCTTAATTCTGGCCAACTTTGAGAACTTCAAATCTCCATTTAGTCTGATCGACCAAGCCTTAGGTCAATTTGTTTGTCACAAGTTGAAGACAATATCTTTACGAACATTTTTCAACAAAAATCACTCAATTTGGTTTCTGTTTGAGTGCTTAACTAATTGGGAAGGTCGATGGAAAATGGAACTCCAGTGACCGAAAAACTGTCCCCCTTATTCTTTAAAATTATCCGTCTTTAGGCTTCGATCTCATGAAAATTTTACCTCAAAATGCTCCCCTTTGTATCAAGATCACAATGGTTCTATTTTATGACGATCCAATGTCGAGATCTCAAGATACAGCTATTTGATGAAAAAATATCCTCTTCTTTACAACACAAGATTTTTTACTCCCTCCAATTTCTCTCAATCCGCTCATCAGCTCATGTCGAGGCTTATGCCAAACCATCCGCATTGATGGGATGCACAACACCATGAAATTTGGGCTCAATCGGGTTTACGAGGACGGAGAAACGAGAATTGCAATTTCATTCTCGAGCTCAAAGGTTACAGTTTTAAAACATGGAAACTGGTTCACTGAGGCCCCACAAAAATAGTACAAAACCTACTAATTTTTGGTAAGTTGAGCATAGGGGGTCTAGAAGCGTCCAAATAAGTAGAAAATTGGTATCCAAGGGTTTTCAGGCCTTCTAAATCATTTGGAAGTGGTTTGGTGTTCATTTGAGGTGTAAAACTTATGTCTTTAGTTATGAGGTTCTTTTCAGCATGAAAGGAACTAGATTTGCGATCCGGAATTCAATCAGGCATGTCTTAAACTCGTTGGATCAGGCTAAAAATTGGCGAGAGTCCCTTGGGATTGAATTACCACCCTCTCATCAAGTTTTAAGCCATTTTGACTCTTTCAAATTTGGGGAAAATTTCTCATAACAATGTGAGGATAGCATTTGATGCCCTAAGGGCGCCTGCCAAGTTTTGTCTCAATCCAACAACATTAAAACAGATCAAGATGAAATGTAGTTTATAATTTCAGTTCCTAAAATGCTAAAAAGTACCTCATAACTAGAGTTATACTGTCATGATCTCAAACGAGTATCAGACCACTACTATTGGATTCAAAAGGCCTAAGAACCCCCAAATATCAATTTTCAACTTATTTGGACACTTTTGGCCCATTATCGGTCAAACTTACCCAAAATGGTTGTGTTTTACATTATTCTTATGTAGCTTCAGTGAACCAGTTTCCATTAATGTAAATTGTGTTTTTCAAAAATAGGACTTCTTTGGTAGGCCATAACGTCTTCACCTCGAACCTGATCGAGTCCAAATTTTGGTACGTTGTGCGTCTTATTAATACACACCTTTTGACATATGGCACACACGGTGAGGGTCCCTGGGATGGGGAGAAATTGTATAAAGAAGTGGCCAGCCTTGGATTTTTTGTGTAGGAAAACCCTTTCTTAAAAAAATTTTTCCTTTTAAATTAGAGAGAAGAAGAAAAGGCATGTGTCGCCCCCACCCCTTTGCGTTCACGCACATGTGCGCGTGAGGGTGACCCCGGTGCCTACTAAGATAGGGGTCGGGTGGTGCGGTATGTATGGCTCAAACCAGCAAAAGAAAAATAAGTATGAGGTAAGGCTTAGCTCACTTGATTGAGATCAAGCCACTCCTGAGTGTTGAGCCCTCTTAGATAATTCGAAAGCTCCCCCGACCTCTTCAGATCGGTCTCGCTTCAGCTCCCTTGCAGCTAGACACAACTTCAGTACCCACCTGATAAATGGCTTGAGATCTTATCCCTTGGCTCGCCTTTCGTGATAGGATTTAAATGGATTTTGAGGTTTTAGAGTTTTAGGGGTGAAGATAGAAAAGTGGGAGGTAGAGTATAGAAAGAGGAGAAAAGATGAAAGAAAGAAAAAGTCACCCAAAAATTGGGCAGCCTTCCAACGTTAACTCCTTAAGGAGGTATTTTCCAGATGACAAGAAAGGTATCAGGCACGAAGCCTAAATATGTTGTACATCTTTTTTGACATACTTCCATGAGCCCATGCGAATAAGGAGAGAGTCAAAGACAGTCTGGTCTCGCGAGTTCACGAAACACTTGCAGACCAAGATTGTGTCAAAAATAAAGCCTGAAGCCTAGTGACCTAGGTGCGACTCCATCGCACTAACGAAGGACCCTTCACTGTAGATCTACGCTAGTGGTTGCGATAAGTGACCAAACCACCGCCATTGTGCTCAAAATGTTGAGAAACCCCTGAGGACCAAATTTGGGCTCAATCGGACCTCCCTAGCAGGGTCGATGCTTATGTAACCTCGTAACTCATGGGTTTTACCATAGCGCAATGCGTCTTCACCAAATCAGTTCTGAAAATGGGAACTGCTACGATGTTTTCTGACAATAACTTCGTCAACCCACGACACATTCCTTGAAACCAGACAAAGCTCAAACATTAACATGTTCCAGATCAAGCCAGCCCCGTCATTTTGACCTACGGCACAGACTATGGCGTGACCGGGAACCCCTATTGCTCTGAAGAGGAAGGTAACCAGAGAAACCAAGGATGGAGTCTCCCAAACTGACATAGATTCTATGGTGGCCCATAGCCTCAAGAACAAGGTCCCAAGCATACAAGATACACCGCTCTACCATAAGTCATACCCTTCGTACATTGACCAAATACCCTTCCCTCCGAACTATCAAAAGGGGAAACTTCCCCTGTTCAGTGGTACTACGTCTCCGCACCAGCATACGACTCACTTCTAGGTAGCTTGTCAAGAGACGACAACTGATGGACGACTCCTCCTACGCCAGTTCTTCAAGATTCTTGAAGGGCCAATCTTCCAATGGTATGCTTGGTTGCCTCCCAACACGGTATACATGAGGTAAGAGATGGAGCAGTTCTTTTACCAACGCTTCTATGAAGTCCAAAGGAACGTTGAGACCATCGAACTCCTCTCCATAATGCAAGACCCTGGAGAGCCAGTTGACAAGTTCATCACCCGATGGAGAGAGTTAGCAACCTTCCATGCCACTCTCATGACTGAGAAGGAAGCAGTCCAGACCTACATACGGAACAAGCTTCCTGAGATCACCCTGCATATCAAGGCATCCAATCCACCCTCCATGTCAAAGCTCATCTCTAAGGCAGTTCATATTGAGGGGTTGTTCAAGCACCATGGTAGCCTTCGTTAGCAACCCTCCTGGCCAAACTCCCACTCAAACAGCTAGGGCAACCAAAAAGTAGTGATAAGCTTGGCCGTCACCGTGACTTACACAAAGAGCATGGCCCCTCAGACTCTGGACCTCTCCAAGGCGCAGACACCTCAAATCGGAGGCAAGCAATAATCCTACAACAGTGTCTCGCCCCCTAAAGATACTAAGCGAAACGATTTTTGGGCCCAACACCAGATTAAGGTTTACCTCTTCGACAACGAGTGGACTCCTACACTACTTCGACTGCTTCCACAACAGAATATGATCCAGTTGCTGGAGGCCAATATTGTAGAGTCTGCTGGGCAGGAGACAAATGAGAAGTACTGCGCCTATCATAGGAGAGTAGGCCACCCTACTCACAACTGCTATAAGCTCAACAACACTAACGAAGCCTTTATCAACAAGGGTCAGATAAAGCTCGAAGAGTTGAAGAAAGCGTTCGGGGCAACTGAGGCTTCTCACAAAGTCATGATCCAAGAGGGTGACGAGGCACCCGCTATCCTCCGTGCATTTTTCTCCATAATGCTTGAAGAAGAACTTGTCACTCTCAAGTCGACAAGACAGCCTAAGTCCTTGCCTCCGGGGACCGAGAATCTCTTGTGCACATATCACCAAATACAAGGCCATGATGTCAGCGAAAGCACTGGCGTGCACGAGAGATCTTGGCAAAGAAGATGCAGCAATGCCAAAAAGCTTAGGGTAACCTAGAAGGACACCCTCAAGTCCCAGCTCTGCCTGTGCAAGAAGACCTCCCCGACGCAAGACCTGAGAAATTCCGAGCAAGACCCTTTGCAGGCCATCTTCGAGGCAATGCTCCAACAAGGTCTTGTCTCCCAAGCCTACCAAGTAATCGAGGTGTCCTGCCCAGGGCATGAAAAATCTCTGGTGCCCATATCAACAAGTATGGGGCCACAAACCGAAACAGTGGTCTGAATTCAAAGCTATAGTGCAAAGAAAGTCCAGCAAGGCCACATCGTTTATACAGTTCTCCCAGAACGCGTCCAGGCTGTCGTGCCTGTTCAAGAGGAGGTCACAATACAAGCCCCTCGTGAGCATACACTAGACTCTTCAGAGCCCTCGACCTCTCTGCCCTGGGAATTCTACCATGGGAGAAGTAGGCTCATGTCCCTGAAGTGTGAGGCAGTTTATCAAGTTAGGACTACTCACCAGTCAGGGGGGGCATTCCAAACACTCCCTCATGGATCCAAAAGGAGATTGCGAGCACCTAAGGCAGCCCACCGAAGGAATCCCATCCCTCAGCCACCAGTGGAGGAAGAATTCCTCAGGACCCTTCCTCCACTGCCGACCTTGCAAGACTTCATCCTAGGTGCAACTCGCCTTATCCTTTCGTCCAATCAGGCGGACATCTTGAGCCACAAACAGCTTGAGATTCCTCCAATATGGGTTTCGACGCTAAAAGAACCCCATAACAGTCATGTCGGGGCAAGACCTAAAATACCCCTTGCACATGTCCAATTCTGGTGACAACTTCAAAAGCTGCCCGGAACGTTCTAACTCTTCTTCTCCTCCCTCCTCTTTTATTTTCTCCACAGGTACAGTTCGACGGTTCCCAGACTTTGACACTCTAAACAGAGAGTTTGGAGGAACCAGCCTAACCTGACCACAGCAAGAGCACCTCAAAGAGATGTTGGCCCAAGGGGCTGGATTCTCGAATGTCGCTGACTCCTTATCTTCCCAAGCCAAAACCAAGTCATTCTCAGGCTCCCACTCCTACAAGGCCTTCCACATGATCCAAGTGCATGAAGCACCCAGCTCGAGGCAAGCACCAAGTAATCTCAGCCATGAGATCATGGACTCCTCATTCGAAACTGACCCTTCTGTCGCCTGGACCAGCCAGAGACCGATCCTCTCCAACACTCGGCCCCTCCTAAAAGCCAAGTTGTCAGGATCATGGGTTTCTGCACTCAAGGTCAATGAAAATCCTTGTGAGTCCCCTGACGAGGAACTTCAAGAAGCTCCAAAAGAGTGGGAAGAAGGCGGTCAGGCCATGGCTGACGAGCTCAAAGAGGTCAACCTGGGGGATGAGGCCGACCTAAGGCCAACTTTCATCTCGGTAAAGATGTTCCCAGAGGAGAAAGAAAATTATATTTCCCTGCTCCGAGCAAATCGAGACGTCTTCGCCTGACATTATCATTAGATGCCTAGTCTAGACCCTCAAATTGCTCTCCATCGACTCAACATTGATCCATCTATCAAACCCATAAAGCAGAAATCAAGAAGGTTTAGACCTGACCTCGAGATGCAGATCGATGCTGAAGAGAATAAACTCTGGCAGGCTAGATTCATATGTGAAGTCAAATACCCAAGATGGCTGGAAAATGTCGTCCTAGTCTAGAAGAAAAATGGTCAAATTAGGTTCTACATTGATTTTCGCAATTTGAACACAATGATAACTTCCCCCTGCCGTTCACCAAGATGCTTATCAACTCCACGACTCATTACCAAATCTTCTCCTCTATGGATGGATATTCTGGTTACAATCAAATCAGGATGCCGTCAGAAGATGAGGAGGCCACTGCGTTCCTAACCCCAAAAGGTGTCTTTTGATACACTGTGATGCCTTTCGGGTTAAAGAATGTCGGTGCCACGTACCAACGAGCCATGACGACCATCTTCAAGGACATGATCCACAAGGAGGTCGAGTGCTATGTGGATGGCTTGGTGGTGAAGTCTGAAACAAAGGATACTCACATACAAGACCTTAAAAAGGTTTTTGAACTGCTGCGGTGTCACCAACTCAAGATGAACTCTGAAATGTGCCTTCAACATACGCTCAGGAAAGTTCTTAAGGTTCATTGTGAGGTACAATGGACTGGAGATAGAGCTAATCAAACCTTTTCAAGCCTTTCAGGGCGATGCAGACCCTTTTCACACCTCCTGAAGAAGGACACTTCTTTCATATGGGATGAAGCGTGCCAAGCTCCGCTCGATGACATCAAGCGATACTTGTTGAGCCCACCGGTACTCTCCACTCTAGAATCTCCCCTGTCGAGCGACCTCCCAGACGAAGAAGTTTTATGTACAGTTTGCACTTAGCGGTGGGAAATGTACTTTGACAAAGCATTCCAATCTGATAAGGGGGGTGCTGGAATTGTGTTCTTAACTCCCAATGGCGGAATAATCCCTCTATCCATCTAACTTGCAAAGGAATTTTCTCATAACGAAGCTGAGTATCAAGCCCTCATAATTGGATCGAAAATTGCATAAGAGCTAGACCTGGAGCACCTGAACATCTTCGGCGATTCTGAGCTGGTCATCCGGCAGCTTAAGGGGATTTATGACGTAAGGAAAGATACCTTAAAGCCTTATCATGATATAACCAAATCTTATATGGCCCAGTTGAATGATTGCTCCCTGAGTCACATCCCTAGAAGGATAAACTCGCTGGCTGATGCACTCTCAAAGCTTAGTGCCACCATTCAATTGTCATCACCAGGGCCCACTCCAGTTTGGGTAATCGAATGGAGACACATGGACTTAAGAACTGAAGTTGACGAAGATCATGAGAGGGATGTCTTCCCTGAATGCCCGCCTTAGCCATTCGAGGCACTTCTCATGGTCAAAGATGTCATCGAGGCAGTGCAAGAGATGCCTCAAGATAAACAATCCAAGGTCAAGAAGCAGGAGCCCGAATTCTTTGACCCGATGTGTGCATAGGTTGAACAAATTGAAGATTGGAGGGAGCTGATCATGGACTTCATAAAGCATGGAAGGCTACCTCAGGATTGCGTGGAACGCAATGGCATACGACGGATGTCTACCAAGTACACCCTTCTCAACGGGGATGTTCTCTTCCGTCGGTCATTTGACGAAATTCTCCTCAGATGCGTCGATACACAAGAGGCAAGAAAAGTACTCAAAGAAATGCATTTGGGTATCTGCGGGCTGCATCAGTCCGGCCCGAAGCTCTATGAGAGCATATGCAAACTTGTCTATTATTGGCCTTCAATGGTGGTTGACACACAAAACTATGATAAGAGATGCCAGGTGTGTCAGATTCACTCAAGCCTCATTCATCAACCCCCGGAGCCTCTCCATCATACTGTGACTTCATGGCCCTTTTCTCAGTGGGGTATGGATATTGTGGGACCCATCGACCCTCCGTTTACCTTGGATCATGCCTTCATTCTAGCAGCGACATACTAGTTTTCCAAGTGGGCTAATGCGATCCCTCTCGAGCAAGTTCCAGGCATCACTGTGGCCAACTTTGTGTGGCACCACATCATTTACCGATTTGGGGTTCTGGATTGAATAATCTTTGATAATGCCCCCCAGTTCAGAAGCCATCATGTTGATCGCTTAGCCAACCAGTTCGGCTTCCAGTGGAAATACTCAACTGTGTATTACCCTCGAGCCAACGATTTGGCTAAGGTATTCAACAAAACTCTGTGCGGGGTACTCCGAAAGTTAGTTTTGAAGTCAAAGAAAAATTGGCATGAGAAGCTGCCTGAAGCTTTGTGGGCTTATTGCGCCACCACTCAGAATGCTACAAACTCCATTACCTATTCCCTTATCTATGGAGGTGAGGCGATTTTACCCCTCGAGGTTCAAATACCCTCACTTCGTGTCTCTATATATCAGGCACTGACTGAATACGAGAGGATCATGCTCCGTTATCAAGAGTTGGATGCCCTTGATGAAAAGAGACTAAAGGCCCAACAGAACCTCGAGCTCAATCAAGGAAGAATGAAGAGAGCCTTTGACAAGTTTGTCAAGGTTCACTCATTTGCTCATGGGGATTAGCAGTCAAGAGACCGATTATCATGCATGGGTGCCGCAAAGGAAAATTCGAACCCAAGTGGGAAGGTCTGTTCATAATAAAAAAGGTCACACCAAATGGGGCCCATGTACTGGCAAACTCGGATGGAGGGGAGGCAATTCCCCATATCAATGGACGATATCTAAAGAAGTATTATCCTTGATGTATTCCTAAATGTGATGTGCACAGTAAGAAAAGAAGGAAATGGAAAAGAAGAACATTAAGCCAATTCAAAAGATTTCTTTCATTACATTAAAAAGAGTTACAAGTTACAGTCAAAAGCCCATTACTAGGGAAGTTACAAATCTCTTACATTTAAGGATAAGAGGATGGTTACAGGCCAGAAAGAAACGCTCATGAAGAAGAAGCAAAACCATGGGTACGCCCCCTGACAATGAGAGTTGTTTGGTTACTTGTTCAAGATGAGCGTTTCGATATGTGGTACACCCTGTGACAATGCCCAAGCAGGGACAAAAACTAGCGAGAAGTTGTTGATCCATGAAGAAAGTTACAAAAAATTCAGCAGTAGCACGCCACACTCTGACGGTCAAATCTTGACACTCATGTACCCGATCGACACGAAACCAATTGCATTATGTGCGTAAGGTCGGTTGATTTCACACACAGAGGCGTCAAACCTGCTATAAATTCTGGCTGTCAAATTTCAAGGTTACGATAAAAAACTCATGACGACAAAATCTTCATCCCGATATGAAATCGAGATGTGTTTGTTGCAACGTGATCGTGACGGCATGCTCAGTGTGATTCAATGAAGAAACCGAAGAAAAACATTAAGGAATGATCGCACGATCGATCCAATTTTTCAATATTCATCCAAAATTCAAGTCTCATGATCATGGCTCAAAAACATGATTGATGGCTCGAAATTGGTGTCAAATCGATTGTCATGCCGTGCCCTACAAGAAAACAAGCATCTTTCAATCAAACGGGCATCAGAGCAACCCCCGATCAGTCAAGGAAGATCACGCAAGTTCTCGGGCAGCAACAGGGACTGTTCTGAAATTCCACATATTGTTAGGTAAGGGCAAAACAGTCCTTTTGCACCTATTTTTAGAATTTATTTTAATTCAATTAAATTTTAATCATCTTTAATTTTGGGTAATTTTTGGGCATCCACCCCTGTTTGGGCCCAATTCTATATAAACATGCAAAGCCAAATTGTAAAAGATCCTAGGGACCCTTCAGTTCATTTCATAGAAGCGTTAATAATGTTTCAATTTCTTCTTGAGTTCGTGGGTACATCTTGGAGAGAGAGAGAGAGAGGAGAGACAGAAGAAAAGGGTTGGTACCTTTTGATAAGGTAACATTCTCTCTCCTCCCCTCTTTCTCTCTCCTTTTCTTCCCCTTTCTATCTCCTCCCCTCTCTACTCGTCCCTATCTCTCTTTCTCTCTCTTCTTCTCATCTCTATCTCTCTTTCTCTCTCTTCTTCTCATCTCTATCTCTTTCTCTCTCTTCTTCTCATCTCTCTCTCTCTCTCTTCTTCTCACCTCTCTATCTCTTTCACTCTCTTCTTCTCATCTCTATCTCTTTCACTCTCTTCTTCTCATCTCTATCTCTTTCACTCTCTTCTTCTCATCTCTATCTCTTTCACTCTCTTCTTCTCATTTCTATCTCTCTGCTTCTCGTCTATATCTCTCTCTTGTTCTCATATCTATCTCTCTTTCTCTCTCTTCTTCTCATCTCTATCTCTCTTTCTTTCTCTTCTTTTCCTAACACGGCCGGTGATGCTTCGCGCCGTTCGTGTCCCATCCTCTATCCCCTTCTTTTGACATAGCAAGTGAAGCTTAACACTGATTGTGTCCTCACTCTCTCCCTTATCTAGTATAGCCAGCATAGCAGAGCACCGATTGTGTCCTCTCTCTCTCCTCTTTCTAGTACAGTCAACGACGCTCAGCACCAATTGTGTCCTCTCTCTCCTCTGTCAAGTAGATTTAGTAAAGCTCAGTGTCGATTGAGTCCTCTCTCTTTTCTCTGTCTAGCACAGTCGGTGAAGCTCAGCGTCGACTGCATCTTCTCCCCCTTCTTTGTCTAGCACAGCCGGTGAAGCTCTGCGTCGACTGTGTTTTCTCCCTCTTCTTTGTCTAACACAATTGGTGAAGCTCAACACTGACTGCTCCCCCTTCTTCGAGCAAGCACCTCCAGCCATGGTACTCGAAGACCTTCCCCAAGAATACCATCCTGAACAATCCCCGTCATTTCAGTCATGTCTCCGGAGCCCACAAGAGAGCTCGGGGCAAAGACCTGATGGAAGATCAAGTCCTTCATCCTCCTCAGCCCAAGATGACTTCAGTCCCTGACCCTCATCGTTTGCTGCACCAGATTGAGACATCCCTCTTATGCAAGAAAGGCCAACCAGTCACAGTCTCAATCGTAGTTTTGTTGCGAGGTCCATCAAAACCTCAAAGCTAAACGCAATAGGGGTCTGCGAATTCTCACCAAGCAGGTGGCCAAGGCGGTCGAGGTAACCAGCTCTGGCCTGAACTCCTTCTACTCTCTTCAGATGACGAGGCCTGAATAAAAGCTCTATGAGCCCTACACTATTGTTAGGGTCGTAGAAGATGACCCAGCCCCTTAGCAGCCACGGTCCCAAGACCGTTGAGAACTGGTCCTCAAGCGATCAGCATACAAGAGCCGAGTCCAATTGGGGCATGCTGACCCCCTATCGACCAATCTACCGCGCACGACCCGTCAAGCTCGCAAGCCCTCAACCGCAGTTAAGGCTGACCCCCTTGAAGAAACAGTTAGTGTGATTGTTTTAGACGAACCTAACTTGCAGGAAGCCACATGAACAAGTTTGAAGACATGGTGCGCGCGACGATGGAGAAGATTGATCGTATAGACGCTGCACAAAAATTAGCCAACCATGAGGTCAATTCTCACCACTTAGATGGTGCACCTCCAAGGAAGCCCCTTCCCTCTGCCTCACAGGACAACTCTGTCCCTCACCCCGTCTTACAGGTAGACATTGATGCTATGATGACCCATAGCTTAAATAACACGCAAATTCTGGGACTACAGGGTGCAACGCCTTATCAAAGGTCGTACCCTTCATATATTCACTAGGTCTTGTTTCCCTCAGATTACAAGAAAGGGATGTTTCCCCTATTCAACGGGATCAAGTCCCCCAACTAGCATATCGCCCACTTTCAGGCAGCATGTCGAGAAATGGCGACTGATGGGAGACTCCTTCTCCGTCAGTTTCTTGAAACCCTTGACGGCTCAGCTTTTCAATGGTATGCTTGTCCAAACTCAATACATACTTTGGAGGAAATAGAGAAGTTATTCCACCAACGTTTCTATGAGGTCGAGAGAGAGGTTCAAACCATCGAATTTCTAACCCTGAATTAAGACCCTGATGAGCCTGTGGACCAGTTCATATCAAGATGGAGAAATTTGGCCACTCGCCATCCTAATCGTATGCTTGAGAAGGAAGAAGTCCAAACTTGCATGCGGAACATGCGACCTGAAATTGCTCTACATGTCGAGGCCTCTAATCTGACTTTCATGTCAGACCTAATTTCCAAATCAGTCCGCATAGAAAGCCTATCACTCCACCATGGTGGGTCATGACAACCATCTACAAACCTAGCGAACACCCAGAGTAATGGTAGCTCTCGTACTAACACCTGAGGCAGCCAACAAAAGAGAGTGATCGGTGCAGCTATCGCAATCATTGATCTAAAGAAGGCTCCCTCCTAAACTTTGAACCTTTCCAAAGGGGTGAGCATAGTAAACACAACTCCCCAGACTACCAAGAAACAACAGTCATACAATTGAGTACCCCCGTTGGCGAATCTTAATCGAGATGATTATTTCACCAAGCATAGGAACAAGGTTTACCCCTTTGAGAAAGAATGGGTCCCTGCACTATTTTGATTATTGTTGGAATAAAACATGATCGAGCTTCTAGAAGCCAAGTTCCCTGAGCAAGATGGGCTCAATACTCAAGCAAATTATTGTGTTTACCATAAAAGGATCAATCACCCTATGAATGACTTCTTCATGCTAAAAGATATCATTGAGGCCCTGATTCCGAAGGGTCAGATCAAGCTTGAAGAATTAAAGAAAGCGCTCGGGGCAGCAGAAGCCTCCCATGCAGTAACTGTCCAAGAGGAAGAAGAAGCCCCTGGTATCCTTCATGCCTTCTTTGTTATAATACTTCAGGAAGGCCTAATTACACTGAAGCTGGCAAGGCAGCCTCAACACCTCGCTTAGGGGATTGAGAACCGTTGGTGCCCATACCATCAGATATGGGGCCACTACCTGTGGGAGTGCACCAGTTTCCATGATATATTTGCAAAGAGGAGTTTTACAATGTCTCAGTAAGTGATCCCCAAGCCACTGCTCCACTGACACAAGAGGATCTCCCAAAACAAGACCTTCCTAATAATGATTTAGACTCTATTGAACCCTTGACTTCCCAGTCGTGGATAGTCCACCATGGGCGAAGTAGAGTCAAGTCCTTAAAACGAGAAGCAGTTAGCTAAGCTAGGGCTGTTCACAAGCCTACGAGACGAATCGAACACCACTTCAGAGAGACAGAAGGAGACACGCACCAAGGGCTGGTCGCCGAAGCAATAAGCCTGCTCAACCTCCAGTTGAGCAAGAATTTCTCAGGCCCCTTCCCCCACTGCCAACTTTACTTGACTTTATCCCTGGCACGATCCTTCTTCCTTCTCCATCCCATCAAGAAGACGTTCCCGCGTCATCTTCTCCTCAGAGCACGTCCAATGAGGGTGACGACGTTAAAAGCACTCCCCAGCGGTCTAAGCATGAGAAAGACCAAAAAGACCCCCTGCACACGTCCAAACCTGATGATGACATAAAAAGCTGGCTAGATCTATCCGATGAGGGGAGCCACCTTAAAAATCCCCCACTACCTTTCTCCTTCTTCGTCTTCTACTTCTCATCTTTCCTATGTCTCTTGTAGGTACAACCTTGAAATGTTTGAGCATCGAGGCTCTCGACAGATAAATGGAAGGAATCAACAAATAAGCCGGACATAACGAAAATGATTAAGAAAGAACCTAGCACAGGCAGCTGGATTCTTGATAGTTGCTGACGCCCTTACTGTTAAAGCCAAGGCAGAGCCACCTTACTTAAAGAAGCACAAAAAGTTAAGGCCAAAGAGACCCCAGTGTCCCCATGAGCCCGAATTTGAGCAGAGATTGAGTGAATCAATAGGGCAAATCTTCTACTCTTAAGAAGCTTGCCACATGATACAAGTCTGTGAAGTACCAGCCAGTGTGAGGTAAAGACTGCAGTCACCCGTGCAAAGACTGTGTGATTTGTATGAGGACACTATTTACACTACAATCGTTGCATGTCAAATTCCCTGTAATCTCCAAGTCCAACTCCTTCAACCTAAGATACACTCTCTATTTACGAAAGATCTTTCTGTTCGTCAATCCGGGGAAGGTGCAAAAATTATGATCCACCCTGGACATCTATCAGAGGCAGAGATGTCAAGATCATGGGTATCTACACTCGAGGTTGATCTAAAGACCTCTAAAAACAATGAGGAAGAGTTGCAGGACGCCCTAGTAGAGTGGGAAGAAGGCGGTCAGGCCACAGTTGACGAGCTCGAGGAGATAAATCTTGGAGACGAAGCTGACCACAAAGACACTTTCATTTAAGAAAACATGTCTCCAGAAGAGAAAGAAGATTTCATTACCTTCTTGCTAGCAAACCGGGACGTCTTTGCTTGGCATCACCATGAGATGACTGGTTTAGACGCTCAAGTCACCGCTCACCGTCTCGGCATTGATCCGACTCTCAAACCTATCAAGCAGAAATCAAGAAGGTTGAGGCCTGACCTTGAAATGAGATAGACACTGAAGTTACGAAACTCAGACAAGCAGGTTTCCTGTGCTCATATCACTTGATACGAGGCCACGACCTGAGCGAATGCGCTGGCTTCCATGAGCTCTTGAGCTCTTGGCATAGAAGAGGCAGCAAGGCCAGGAAGTTCATGGTAACCCAGAAGGACACCCCCAAGTCCCTCTTCCACCAGTGCAAGAAGAACTCTCGACACAAGCCTAAGGAAGCACTAGGATAGATGCACTACAAGCCCTCTTCGAGGCATTGCTCCAACAGGGTCTCATCACTCCTAAGCCTGCGAGGCAGCCTAAGCATCTTACCCAGGGTACGGAAAACCTCTGGTGCCCATATCACCAAGTATGGGGCCAAGAGCTGAAAGAATGCTTTGGGTTCAAAGCTATAGTGGCAGAGAAAGTCTAGAAGGCCACATTGTTTGTGTCGTCCCCCGAGAACTCTTCCAATCCATCACTCTCATTCTAGAGGAAGCCCCACTACATGCCTCCTATGAGCATACACTAGACCCTTTAGAGCTCTCGACTTCTCGGTCCTGGGAAGTCTACCATGGGCGAAGTAGGCTCATATCCTTGAAGCCAAGCTAAGATTACTCACCAGCCCGATAGGGCAGACCAAACACCTCCTCAAGGATCCAGAAGAAGACAAGCACCCAGGTCAGCCTGCTGAAGGAACCACATCCCTCAGCCACCAGACCTTGCGGGACTTAATCGCAAGCGCAACTCGCCTTATCCCATCGTTCGATCACGTGGACATCCCTGAGTCATCAACTGCTCCAAACTCATCCAATAGGGTGATGACGCTAAAAGCACCCCCCAATGGTCAGAGCCGTAACAAGACCTAAAATACCCCCTGCACACGTCCAATTCTGGCGACGATGTAAAATCTACCTAGAACATTTTAACTTCATTTCTTCTTCTTCTCCTCCCTCCCCTTCTATTTCTTTTACAGGTGCAACTTGGCAGTGCCCAGACTTCGACGCTCTAAATAGAGAGCTCGGAGGAACCAGCCTCAGTAGGTCATAGTGGAAGCACCTAAGAAAGATGTCGACCCAGGCGGTTGGATTCTTGGCAGTCGCCGATGCCCAGATAGCCCCAGTCATGACCGAGTCATCTCCGAGCTCTTATTCCCATGAGGCCTGTCACTTGATTCAAGTACATGAGTGTCACTCAATTCGGGGCAAGTACCAAGTGCCCCAGTCATGAGGCCATGGACCCCCCGTTCGAAGTAGACCTTTTCATTGCCCGATCCGACGAGGGACCAGAAATCGTCTCCCACATTGGCCCCTTTCTAGAAGAAGAAATATCAGGATCATGGGGCTCTACACTCGAGATTGATGAGAAGAATTCTGAATCACCAAACGGAGAGTTGCAAGAGGCTTCGAAAGAGTGGGAAGAAGGTGGTCTGGCCACAGCTGACGATCTTGAAGAGATACACTTAGGGGATGAGGCAAACTTAAGGTCAACTTTCATCTCGACAAAAATGTCCATAGAAGAGAAAGAAAGTTATATCTCCCTCCTTTGAGCAAATCGGGACGTCTTCGCCTGGCATTATCATGAGATGCTCGATCTATACCCTCAAATTATTCTCCATAGTCTCAGCATTGATCCGTCCATCAAACCCATAAAGCAAAAATCGAGAAGGTTTAGACCTGACCTCGAGATGCAGAGCGATGCTGAGGTGAACAAGTTCAGGCAAGCTGGATTCAGCCATGAAGCCAAATACCCAAGATGGTTGGCAATTGTTGTCCCAGTCAAGAAAAAAAATTGCCAAATCAGGGTCTGTATTGACTTTCGTGACTTGAATACTGCCTGCCCTAAGGACAACTTCCCCCTGCCATTCACCGAGATTCTTGTCGATTCCACGGCTCCTTGTCAAATCTTCTCCTTTATGGATGGGTATTCCGGTTATAATCATATCAGAATGGCACCAGAGGATGAAGAGGCTACTGCATTTTTTACCCCAAAAGGTGTCTTTTGCTACAATGTGATGAGTTTTGGGTTAAAGCATTTTGGTGCCACGTGCCAGCGCGCCATGACGATCATCTTCAAGGATGTGATGCACAAGGAGGTCGAGTGCTATATGGCTGACTTGGTGGTGAAATCTGAAACAAAGGATGCTCACATACAAGATCTTAAAAAGGTATTTGACCTGCTGCGGTGTCACCAACTCAAGATGAACCCCTTGAAATGCACCTTTGGTGTATGCTCAGGAAAATTCTTAGGGCTCATCATGAGGTACTATGGGCTGGAGATCGAGCCGATCAAAATCAAGGCAATCCAGGATATGCCACTTTCTACAACCCTGCATGAACTGCGTCTCTTCCAGGACAGCTGGCCTACATTCGAAGGTTCATCTCAAACCTTTCAGGAAGATGTAGGCCCTTTTCACACCTATTGAAGAAGGATGCTCCCTTCATATGGGATGAGGCATGTCAAGCTGCACTCGATGACATCAAGAAGTACTTGTTGAATCCTCCAATTCTCTCTATGCCAGTGTTAGGAAGGCCTCTCATCTTATAATTGATCGCCCTTGATGAGTCACTCGGGGCACTCCTAACATAGAGCAATGATGGGGGAAAGGAAATAGCGCTCTATTATCTCAACCACAGGATGTAGGTAGTTGAGAAGAATTACCCTCCCATCGAAAAGATGTCACTAGCCTTGATCTTTGCAGTACAAAAGCTCTGCCATTACGTACTCGGTCACAAGGTCAAGGTATTCTCAAAGGTGGACACGGTCAAGTTCCTTATGACTTGGCTATGCTTGTCAATACGCTTGGCCAAGTGGGCATTATTGCTGATAGAGTTCGACATCACCTACATACCATAGAAAGTGGTCAAAGGTGTACTTCGACAGAGCATTCCAATCTGATAGAGGAGGGGTCGGAGTCTTGTTCCTAACTCCAGATGGTGGAATGATTCCTCTATCCTTCTCACTTGCAGAGGCAAGCTGCATATCAAGCCCTCATAATCGGATTGGAGTCGCCCAAGAGCTGGACCTAGAGTAGCTAAAAATCTTCGATGATTCTGAGCTGGTCATCCGGCAGCTTAAGGGGATTTATGACGTAAGGAAGGATACTCTCAATCCTTATCATGATACGACCAAATCTTATGTGGCCCAATTCGATGATTTCTACCTAAGTCATAAGCCTAGAAGGCTATACCCACTGGCCGATGTGCTCTTAAAGCTCGAGGTCACCAATCAACTGTCTTCATGAGGGCCCACGCCTGTCTGGGTAACAGAATGGAGACATGTCGACTTGAGAACCGAAATTGATGCAGATCATGAAAGGGATGTCTTCCCTGAATGCCCGCCTTATCCATTCAAAACACTCTTTGCGGCCAAGGATGATGTCATTAAGGTAGAGCAAGAAAAGTCCCAAAATAAAGAATCCAAGATTGAGAAGCTGGAACCTAAATTCTTCAACCCGATGTGTGCAAAGGTTGAATAAGTGAAAGATTGGAGGGAGCCCATCATGAAGTTCATAAAGCATGGAAGGCTGCCTAAGGATCAGGCGGAACGCAACGGTATACGACAGATGTCTACCAAGTACAACCTTCTCAATGGGGATGTTCTCTTTCGTCGATCATTTGACGGAATTCTCGTCAGATGCATCGATACACAAGAAGCAAGCAAAGTACTTGAAGAACTGCATTCAAGTATCTACGGGCTGCATCAGTCCGGCCCTAAGCCCTACAAGCGCATACGCAAACTCAACTATTATTGGCCTTCAATGGTAGCTGTCGCCCAAACCTTTGTCAAAAGATGCCAAGTGTGCCAAATTCACTCAAGCCTCATTCATCATCCCCCAAAGCTTCTCCATCCTACAGTGACATCATGGCCCTTTTCCCAGTGGGGTATGGATATTGTAGGACCCATCGACCTCCTTCTGCCCTGGGTCATGCCTTCATTCTAACAGTGACAGATTACTTTTCCAAGTGGGCTGAAGTGGTTCCTCTCAAGCACGTTCCAGGGACCATTGTGGCTAACTTCATGCGTCACCATATCATATAGCTGTTCAGGATCTCGGACCGAATAATCTTTGATAATGGCCCTCAATTCAGAAGCCATCATGTTGATCGTCTAGTTAACCAGTTCGATTTTTAGTGGAAGTACTAGACCATGTATTACCCTCGAGCCAATGGTTTAGCTGAGGTGTTTAATAAAACCCTGTGCGGGGCGCTTCAGAAGTCAGTTTCAAAGTCAAAGAAAAATTGGCAAGAGAAACTTCTTGAAGCTCTATGGGCCTATCGTACAACTACTCAGAATGCTACAAACTCTACTCCTTATTCCCTGATCTATGGAAGTGAGGCGGTTTTACCCCTCGAGGTTCAAATGCCCTCACTCCGTGTTGTTATACATCAGGGACTGACCGAAGATGAGAGGGTCAAGCTCCGTTATTAGGAGTTGGATGATCTGGATAAAAAAAGGCTAAAGGCCCAACAAAACCTTGAGCTCAATCAGGGGAGAATGAAGAGAGCCTTTGACAAGTCTATCAAGGTTCGCTCATTCGCCCGTGGATATCTAGTTTTAAGAGACCGATTGTCATGCATGGACACCGCAAAGGAAAGTCTGAATCCAAGTGGGAAGGTCCATTCATAATCAAAAAGGTCACACCAAACAGGGCCTATATACTGCAAAATCTGATGAAGAAGAGGTGATGCCCCTTATCAATGGGCGATACTTAAAGAAGTATTATCCCTGTTATGTTCTTGAAAAGTGTTGCGTGCAATAAAAAGAAAGAAATGAAGAAGAAGAACATTAAGAAGGCTAGAAAGAAGTTCATTTCTTTTATTGCAATGGAAAAAGTTACAAGCTACAACCAAAGCCCATTATGAAGGAGGTTACAAAGCTCTTACATATGAGGATAAGAGGATGATTACAGTCCAAAAAGAAATCACCTCATCATGAAGAAGAAGTAAAACCACTTGCAAGTAAGCTTTAATTCATCTGTCGGGTGTTCTCAAACCATAAGAAGAAGCCAACCATTTCGAGTTAGCTTCAATTCATCTAAAATACGAAGCACACTTCCCCGGCAAGGAAGCAACCCATGATGGATTCCCTTACTCCAAACATGGACTTCACTATAGTGCTGGAGGACTTGGCTTCCAACAGACCAAAGTGGTCGGGTCTTCTCGTTTGTGATCACTCTTAGCCCCCACAAGACTATCATCGTGCGCTTCGTCAAGAGACTATCGCCCTGCGCTTCACCAAGAAGCTATCAACCGTGCACCTCACCAGAGGGTAACGTCGTGCGCTGCACTGTGTGCTTCACCCAGGGACTAATTCCGTGTGCACCATCCATCACCTAATGCCGTGCGCATGATATGGCACTCCCACCTGGATCATCGTTCTACATCCTCAGGAAGTTCATTCCCTGCATCACAATCTCACTCATTAAGGAGTCGAGTCTTTAGCGATGGCTCTGTCGCCCATGGAGTCCCTAAAATTGCATGGTCCAAACTATATACCCTAAACTATAGCGATGGTTTATATGCACGACCCCAAACTGCATGATCCAAACTATATGACCCTAAACTCTAGCGGAGGTCTAGTTGCACAACCTTAAACTGCATGGTCCTCGTTGCATGACTCTAAACTGCATAACCATGGTCCAGCTATATGACCTTAAACCATGACGCATGTCTTGGTTGCATGACGTTAAAAGGCTTAGCATAATGGTCCAAACTACATGACCTTAAATTGTAGCAAAGGTATAGTTGCACGACCTTAAACTGCATGGTTATAGCTGCCTGACTTTAAAATTCATAGCCACGGCCTGAGCTACAAGACCTTAAAACTGTAACGCACTGCACGACAAATAGTACATGTGCATGACTTTACTATGAAATGGACCACCTCTTCGCCAGGTGTACTTCATCAACATCCCCTAGTGGAGATAGGTGTATCCAAAATAAAAAGGGGGTCATGCATACCCCTTTAATCCCCAGCAGGTCTGTTTCGTACCAACATCCCCAGTAAGAGTCACATGTTATTGTGACCCATTATCCTCAAGGAGTTAGGGTCAATTCTTATCCTTTCAACCCCTAGAGGGGTTGCATCTATGCTCTGGCCTGTCATTCTCACCAGAGTTACATGCATACTATTACTCATTATCCCTGGGGAGTCACACTTGCCCTTTTAATCCCCAGTGAAGTCTTCTTCTCCATCTAAACCACTTGTTGGTTTTAACCATTTTTATCCTCAGGGAGTCAGATTGCTGTCCTCAGACCAATCCCCATGCAGCTTCACCTACATGGCGACCCACACAATGGTCTATGCTGCACGACCTTAAACTGTATCACCATGCCTAAAATGCATGATCCAAACTATATGACCTTAAACTGTAGCAGAGGTCTAATTGCACGACCTTAAACTACATGGTCTTAGTTGTATGACTTAGAACTGCATAACCACAATCCAAGCTATATGACCTTAAACCATATGGCACGTCCTGGTCGCATGACGTTAAACTGCTTTGCCCAAGTCAAGGAGGCATGACCTTAAAGACGCCCCCTCTACGTGTATGGTCATGCATGCCTTCCCTATCTGACCCATTTATGTGTGTGCTCCACCGTCATTGCTTCCCTAGCGAATCCATTCACCTCATTACCATCATCCATCATTCCTCAGTGAGTTTCACCCATGCTCACAAAATGGTGAACCATTCTTCCACCCACACTCATCATAAGATAGTAGGTCACCACTTTTCACCATGCATACATCATCCATCTTTTATATGTAGCCTCGTGCCATCTCCCTAAAGTGAGTCAATACCACCACCATACTCACGCCATGGCCTCCACAGACTACCATTCATCAGCACCATGGTCCAGCTGTATGACCCTAAACTATGGTACATGTCCTGGCCGCATGACGTTAAAAGGCTTCGCATAGGCCCCAAAGGCATGATCTTAAACATGTCTTCAAAAAAACAAAAAAAACAAAAAAAAGAACTAACGGGCATGATGTATACTTGGACAAGGGAACGCCATGAGTAAAAATTATGGACGTGCATGGTCATGAAACCATGAGTAAAAGACTTTCATGAAAATAAAAACCCAAGCACGGTGAAAACCCCAAAAGCACACCGTGAGAAAAACTGGATAAAAAGGGTGGACATGACCGCAAGGTCATGGGGTAAAAGAGCCCAAAATAAAGGAGGTGGGTGAAAACTGTCTTTACAACGCCACTTCCCCAGTCCAAGTGAAAACCCACAAAGGGCCCTTGGACTAACAAAAAGCACGTTGACACAGTGTCACAATATCAGCCGCAACTCAATTGCCAAACAGTGTAATTGTTACCAATGAGGTCCACACAAAATCCTCAATTGCCAGCATCCAATTAAAAACACAAGATGGCTCACCCGGGAGTAAGAGCCTCACAAGATCTCCCAAACACCAAAATGATAAAAACCATCATGAAGGTAAGAAACTGACAAAGCCAGGGCCCAACCTGCTAGAGATTTCAGGCTGATGGCTAGCCATGAGGTCGCCTCGCTAAAAAACATCCTTAGGTGACACGCCCAAACCTTCGGGACGGGCTAACAAAAAGCCTCCGACTGAACCCGACAGGATGGGTTGACGAGGCCGCCTCACCAAAATTCTCCCCAACCGATAGGTCCAGACCTTCAGGAAAGGCCAACGAAAAGCCCCCAATTGGATCCCCACTAGATGGGACCCACAGAGGTACCCTGATCATCAAAAGAAAACCTGGTGTAGCAGCAAACAATGCTGACCAAAGGTTCATAGCACTTGGCCACCATATAGGCTCGATTCTGACCGACGAGGTCCACACAAAATCCTCAGCTATCAGAAGCACAAATAGTTCCTTGAGGGTGAGGATTTTGACAGATCCCTCAAAGGTCTCTTCTTCCCCTAAAGTCTCCATGATTGGACTTGTACATTACATCAAAACGTCTTAGCATCCTAGTTACAGCATTGCGTGGATTTCCTCGATGTTCACGTAGTCATATGGCTAGGAAAAAAAAAGAAATAAAGCCATAGGAAATTTTCTGAATGACTGTCCTTGTCCATTCTCTCGAAGCACAACATTTGGTGGGGCATGCTGTTGGTGGTAAGTCTTCGTTTGGGCCTCGGGCCTTAGCTCGACCCGGTCCGGCCCATCGTATTTGGCCTTCAAGGACCTTACTAAAATTCTTGATTTGTGGGGGCACTTCAGGGAAGCTTTGCCTATATAAGGTAATATACGCCATTTATACCATTTCACCGAAGGTAAAATGGCTAAGTTTAACAGTGAGAAAGAGCTTCCGACAAGAACTTCGGTGAAAGCACAAGGTTCTTGAAGTTTTGCTAACAACAACCTTGGCAAGAGGGTTCCGGCTGGGAGAGAGAGCATCGGAGAGAATGCAGGAGGTTACAGGGCTCTGTGACGAAGGTTGTAGTGAGAAAAAAAGGGGGTTCGTTAGGGAGCTTCAGAGATTCTGATAATGGTTTTCTGGGTTTCGGAGAAAGCGAAAGGGATCCAAGTTGCCACAAGGTGTTGACAGCAAACTTTCGCTGGTTTCTGAGGTTTTCCGCCATTGGAAAGTAGAGGGGAAGGTGTCACTGTCAATTTCTGACGGAAGAGGGGAGTTTCCCAGTGAGAAACCGAGAGGCCACGGAGGAGTGAACGGTCACCTAGAAGGTGAACAATCGTGGGGAGATGAAGGGTCGCTGGGAATTTGATCTATTGCAAGAAAACGAGGGGTCTCGAGAAGGTGCACAATCATCGGGGAGATGAAGAGTCTTAGGCAACCGAAGGGTCACAGGAGCCAAAGAGGCGCTGGGAAATGAAAGGTCTTAAACACGCATGGCAATAGAGGACACAGTCGATGTTAGCCCATTGCTCAACACAATAGACGTTAGCCCTGAAAGAACGCAGCCGGCACTGGGCCTTAGAAACACAGCCGGCGCTAGGCCTTAGAAACACAGCCGGCACTGGGCCTTGGAAACATAGCCGACACTAGGCCTTAGAAACACAGCCAGCATTAGTCTTTGGAAGACATATCCGGCGCTGGGCTTTTTAGAAACACAGCCGGTGCTAGTTTTGTGCAGTGCTAGTTAGTGCCTTAGTCGCACATGGCTAGCAACATGACGCACTCGGCGTTACTCATGCACAAAGATTGCTATTCACTCAATCTTTTGATGAACGGCGGTGATTCATGTTCTGTTGTGATCATGCATGGCGATGACTGGGGTTGGCAAAGGGTGGTAACCAATGGTGATGCCTGGCTTATGAAGCTTGTTAGAAGCCAAGTCCTCCAGCACAATTGTGAACTCCATGTTGTTATGTGGAAGGGCCCTCACTGGGAGCAGGATATGCTATCCATCATTGGCCTGTTCCTTACCAGAGAAATCTACTTTATATGTCTAGTATACTCCATCAAAGCGCTTCCACCTTCTCCTATTGTGAAGGCCACTTTTGGCTTGTAGCCGTCCTCTCCTCATCAGATGCAAGAGCAACGCTTTTGATGCAAGAGTAATTTTTTGCCTGTAACCGTCCTCTCCTCGGATGCAAGAGCAATGTAGGGGTCAGTGGTTCCCTTTTCCTCAGATGCACGAGCAACACTTGGGGTCAACCATCTTCTTTTCGTCAAATGCAAGAGCCACACTTGGCTGCAGCTATTCTCTTTACGAGAGCAATACTGTATCATAGATTTGTAACCTCCCTAATAATGGGCTTTTTTTTTTGCCTTGTAACTCCTTCTAATACAGTAAAAAGAGTTGAACCTTGTTTGAACTGTCTTGCTTGTCTTCTTCTTACCATCCTTTTAACTCTTCTTGTTACGCATTGAGCCTTTTTTAGCATATATCATGGATATTATTTCTTTATAAGGGGCATTGCGTCCTCTCCATCAGGATGTGCCAGTATGTAGGCTCCATTTGACGCTACCTTCTTGACTATAAAGGGACCTTCCCACTTGGGTTCAAACTTCCCTTTATGCCACCCATGCACAACAATTGGCCTCTTGACGACTAGAACCAGATACCCACAGGTGAATGAGTGGACTTTGACTGACTTGTCAAAGGCACTCTTCATTCTTTCCTGGTTGAGTTCGAGGTTCTGCTGAGCTACCATTCTCTTTTCATCGAGTGCATCCAATTCTTGATACTGAAGTTCGAGTCTCTCATCTTCGGTTAGTCCTTGATGTATAGCGACAAGCAGTGAAGGGATTTGAATTTCAAGGGGTAAAACTGCTTCAACCCCATAGACTAGGGAATAAGGAGTGGAATAGGTGGCATTTTACGTGGTAGTGTGAAAGGCCCACAAGGCTTCAGGAATCTTCTCATGTCATTTCTTCTTCGTCTTTGATACCGATTTCCTTAAAACGTTGCACAGGGTCTTATTAAAAGCCTCTACTAATCCGTTGAGGTACATAGTTGAGTACTTCCACTCGAACCAAGCTAGTTAACCAAGAGATCGATATGATGAATTCTGAATTGAGAACCATTGTCAGATATAATCCGATCAAGCACTCCAAACTGATATATGATGTGATGTCATACGAAGTCAGCCACCGTGGTCCCAGGAACTTGCTTAAGGGCGACCGCTTTAGCCCACTTGGAGAAATAATCAGTTGCAACTAGAATAAAGACATGACCCATTGCAGAGGGAGGGTTGATAGACCCTATAATGTCCATACCCCATTGTGAGATGGGCCATGATGCCATTGTAGGGTGTAAAGGCCCTGGAGGCTGATGAACAAGGCTCGTGTGTATTTGTCACACCTGGCCAATAATACCCTAATCTACGTATTCGTTCATAGAGCTTAGGGTCAGATTGGTGCAGTCCATAGATTCCTCAGTGTACTTCTTTCAACACCTTATTTGCCTCTTGTATGTCTACAATCTAAGAAGAATACCATCAAAAGACCATCTGAAGAGAGCATCTCCTTCAAGGAGGGTGTACTTGGTAGACATCCGACGCACATTGTTGCGCTCGACATGGTCTTCAAGGAGTCTACCTTGTTTTATGAAATTAATGATGGGCTCTCTCCAATTTTCTATCCGCTCGACTTCCGCGCATATTGGGTCGAAGAACTCCAGTTCCTGTTTTTTAACCTAAGCTCCTTGACTCCGTCCCATTTCGTGTTCAGTCTTAAAAACTTCTTTGGCTGATAGAAGTGCTTTGAATGGTTAAGGTGAGCACTCGGGGAAGAGATTTCTCTCATCATCCACGTCCACCTCGGTTCTCAGCTCAATGTGTCACCACTCTCCTCACAGACAGGCGTCGGTCCTGGTGAGGACAATTGAACTGTAGCCCCGAATTTTGCTAGTGCATCGACCTGCGAGTTTGGCCTCCTGAGGATGTGACTCAAGGATACATCCTCAAAGTGAGCCATATACGATTTTGTAGTATCGTGATAAGGCTTGAGAGTGTATTTTCTTACGTCATAGATCACCTTAAGCTGTCGAATAACCAACTCAGAGTCAACATAAATCTTGAGTTGTCTCAAGTCGAGCTCGAAGGTTATCTCCAACCCAATTATAAGGGCCTGATATTCCACCGCATTATGGGAACCAGCTTCGGTGAGAGAGAAAGAAAGAGGCAGTACTCCTCCTTTAGGAGTCATGAATACCACTTTGATGCCTCCTCGATTAGATTGGAAGGCTCCATCTACATCTCCCACGCGTGAGCAAGCTCTGCACATAATACTTCTTCATCAGTGAGGTCACTTGATAAAGGAGATCCTGGCGGTACAGGATGTGCTAGGAGAAAATCAGCCAAAGCTTGGCCTTTGATGGCCTTTTGTAGGACATATGTGATGTCAAATTCCATCAACAATAACGCCCATGTAGCAAGACATCCCGACAAACATGGGCATGTCATGAGAAACTTTACAGGGTCTGCTTTTGATATAAGTTTTACTTCATTATCGTGCAAGTAGTGGTGGAGCTTTTGTACAGTGAAGATGAGGGCCAGGAACATCTTCTCTATAGGGGGATAATTCTTCTCGACCCCTTGCATCGTGTGGCTGAGATAGTATAACGTGGTCTCTTTCCCTTCATCATTGTTCTGCGCCAATAGTGGCCCAAGTGACTCATCTAGAGCGGTCACATACAAGATGACAGGTTTTCCCAGCACATGTGTGGAGAGCACTGGAGGGTTGAGGAAATAATGCTTGATGTCATCGAGAGCTGCCTGATATGCTTTATCCTAGATGAATAGGGTATCCTTCTTCAACAAGTACGTAAAAGGCTTACAGCGACCTGAGACGTTTAAGATGAACCTGCAGATATAAGCTAGCTGCCCTCGCAGGGATCGTAGCTCTCGCAATGTAGTTGGTGATGGCATTTCCTAAATCGCCTTGATCTTGACTGGCTCAACTTCCAACCCTCAATGTCTAACAATGAACCCCAAGAAAATTCCAGAAAGCAAGCCAAAAGCACATTTCAGCTGCTTCATTTTGAGCTGATGACGGCGTAATTGTTCAAACACCTTTTCAAGTTCTCTCATATGAGCGTCTTTCTCTTCAAATTTCACCACCAAGTCATCTACATAATATTTCACCTCTTTGTGCATCATGTCTTTGAAGACGGTCGTCATTACCCTTTGATATGTGGCACCAGCATTCTTCAATCCAAAAGGCATCATTGTTTAGCAGAAGACCCCTTTTGGAGTTAAGAACACAGTGGCTTCCTCATCTTTTGGCGCCATCCGTATCTGATTATACCCGGAGTATCCATCCATGAAGGAGAAGATCTGGGAATGAGCTGTAGAATCAATGAGCGTCTCCATGAATGGCAACGGGAAGTCATCCTTGAGGCAGGCAGTATTCAGGTCACAGAAGTCGATGCAGACCCTAATATGGCCATTTTTTCTCTTGACTAAAACAACATTTGCTAGCCACTTTGGGTACTTTCCTTCGCGAATGAAACCCGCTTAGCTGAGCTTTGTCATTTTAGCATCTATTTGCATTTCGAGGTCAGGCTTGAACCTCCTTGATTTCTGCTTGACAGGTTTGACGGATGGATTGATGCCAAGATGGTGGACTGTGACTTGAAGATCTAAACTAGGAATCTCATGGTACTGCTAGGGAAAGACGTCGCGATTTGCTCTCAAGAAGGCAGTGAAATTTCTTTCTCCTCTGGAGACATATTTGCCGAGATGAAAGTGGCTCTGGGATCTGCCTCATCCCCTAGATTTATGAGTTCATCCGCTGTGGCTTGACCACCTTCTTCCCATTCTTCGGGGGCCTCCTGCAACTCCTCATCATTAGCTTCCTATGTCTTCTCATTAACCTCAAGTGCAGAGACCCATGATCCTGAAATCTCCGCTTCCAACAGAGTTCGAGTGTAGTTCATGATTTTTGCACCTTTCTCGAATTGAGGAACATAAGGGTCAACCTCAAACATGGATTGCATATCAGGTTGCATGAGTTTGACTTGAAAGTTACAGGGAAGTTGAGATTCAACGATTGTGGGGCCAGAGCCACCCTCATATGAATAGCTCGGTCTTTGCATGGGTGTCTGCAGTGTTTGCCCTGTGCTAGCTAATACTTCGTAGACCTGTACCATGTGGCAAGCTTCTTGAGAATAGAAGCTTTTCCCTCTTGATTCTCTCAGCCTCTTCTCAAAGTCGAGCTCAAGAAGCCACTGAGGTTTCTTCGGCTTTGACTTCTTGCATTTCTTTGTGGAAGAAGATGGATGTGACTTGGCTCGATCCACCAAACCGTCAGCAACTGTTAAGAATCCAGCTACCTAGGCTAGCGTCTTTTTCAACCGCCTCCATTGCATCTTGCTTATATTGATTCCTTCAAGTTCTCTATCAAGAACCTTGAAGTATGGGCATTCCCGAGTTGTACTTGCAGGAGATATAGAAGGGAGAGGGAAGAAGAAGAAGAGGATGGGGAAAGGTTAGTAGGTAATGGACTTTTAAGGTCATTTCCCTCATCGAACTGATCTGGGCAGCTTTTTATGTCATCACCAGAGTTGGACATGTGCAGGGAGTCTTTTAAGTCTTTCTCCCTCTTAGACCGT
This sequence comes from Amborella trichopoda, assembly GCF_000471905.2. The sequence continues at coordinate 791,072 of NW_006495933.1, read as the reverse complement.
TGGGGATTGCTTTTAATGTCGTCACCCTCCTTGGACATGCTCTGAGTAGAAGATGGCTCAGGGACATCCCCTTGACGATATGAGGAAGGAAGGATGATCGCGCCAGGGATGAAGTCTAGTAAAGTTGGCAATGGAGGAAGCGGGCCGCGAAATTCCCACTCAACGGGTAGTTGAGTAGTCTTGTTTCTCTGGCGAGCAGCCTTAGCGCCCGTCTTCTCCTGGTTTTCATTGGAAGCGCTTGATTCGTCTAGCTAGGTTTATGAACAGCCCTAGCTTAATGAACTACTTCTCTCCTTAGGGATTTGAGTCTTCTCCGCCCGTGGTGGACTATCCATGGCTGGGAAGTAGAGGGTTTAGCAGAATATGAATCATAATTACCCGGGACTTGTGTCAAGAGGCCCTCTCGCACCAGTGGAGTAGTGACTTAGGGATCTCTTTCTGGAACATTACAAGGCCCTTGGCATTTCTGTATTTCCTTCACGATTATATCATGAAAACTGAAGCATTCACGCAGGTCGTGGCCCCATATCTGATGGTACAGGCACCAATGGTTCTCAGTTCCTTGAGCGAGGCGTCGGGGCCTCCTTGTCGGTTTTGGCGTGATGAGGCCTTCTTGAAGAATCATGACAAATAAATCGTGAAGGAGATCGGGTACTTCATCTTCCTCGTGGACCGTCACTATGTGGGAAGCTTCTGCTGCCCGGAATGCCTTCTTTAGTTCTTCAAAATTTATCTGCCTTCTGAATCACAGCCTCGATGATATCTTTGAGCGTTAGCATTTTTCTGTGGGGTGGTTTATCCACCGATGATAAGCACAGTTATTCGCATGGGTATCGAGTCCGACTTGCTCAGGGAATTTGGTCTCTGGCAGCTCAATCATGTTCAATTCGAGTAATAATCGGAGTAGTGTAGGGACCCATTCCTTTTCAAAGGGGTAGATTTTATTCTTATGCCTAGTCCAATAATCATCTCGATTATGGCTCGCAGGTTGGGGTACCTGGTTGTATGACTCTTGTTGTTTGCCTGCCTGAGGTGCTTTCACTGTGTTTAGCCCTTTAGAGAGGTCCAAAGTTTGGGAGGGAGCCTTCTTTGGGTCATTGACAGTGATTGCTGCACTGATTACTCTTTTCTGATGGTTGCCCAGGGTATTAGTTCGAGAGCTACCATTGCTCTGGTTGTTTCCTTGCAGACTGTTGTCATAACCCGTCGTTTGTGGTGTGACAGGTGTTTTATACCGACCAACTTAGAGATTAGCTCTGACATGGAGGCCGGATTGGAGGCCTCAACATGTAGAGCAATCTCAGGTCGCATGTTTCGTACACAGGTTTGAACTGCTTTCTTCTCAAACATAGGATTAGGATGGCGAGCAGCCAAATCTCTCCATCTTGTTATGAATTGATCGATGAGTTCATCGGGCTTCTGGGTCAAAATGAGAAGCTCGATGGTTTGGCCCTCTCACTTGACTTTGTAGAAGCGTTGGTGGAATAGTTTCTCCATTTTCTCCCAAGTATGTATTGAGTTTGGGGGAAGTCGAGCATACCACTGAAAGCCGAGCCATCAAGGGTTTTAACAAACTAACAGAGAAGGATCCATCCGTCAACCACTGCCTCTCCGCATGCTGCTTGGAAATGGGTTATATGCTGGTGTGGGGAGGTTGTACCATCGAACAGGGGAAACTTCCCTTTCTCGTAGTCTGAGGGAAACGGAACCTAATCAATGTAAGAGGGGTACGGCTTTTGGTAAAGCATTATTCCATGCATACCCGGGATCTGTCTGCTCTTTAAGCTATGGGTTACTATAGCGTCTATGTTTGCCTATGAGACGGGGTGTGGGACGGAATTGTCCTGTGAGGCAGGAGGGGTATGATGCCTTGGAGGTGCATGATCTAAGTGATCGGAGTTGGCCCCATGACGGGATACATTTATTGAGAACCACGTGCTTTTCATGCAATCAATCTTCTCCATCATTGCTTGCACCATCTGCTCGAACCTGTTCATGTGTTCTTCCTGGTTGTCGTTAGTGTCACAACCATAACACTAACCATTTCCTTAGGGTGGTAAGCCTTAGGTGCTATCGAAGGCTTCCGGGCTTAGCGAGTCACACATGGCAAATCAGTCAGCAAGGGTTCATCACACCCCAACTGTACTCGAGTCTTGTATGCCAATCGTGTGAGGACCGGTTCTTGACGATCTTGGGACCGTGGCTATTGACTGGTTGGGTCATCTTCTACGAAACTGACCACAGTGCAGGATTCACGGATTTCTTCTTCAGGCTTTGTTATCTGAAGAGGGTAGAAGGAGTTCAGGTGAAGAAGGTCGTCAGAGCTGGGTGCCCTGACCGTCTTAGTTGCTTCCCTAGTCAGAATTCATTGACGCTTATCATGTTCAGCTTTGAAGTTTTGATGGACTTCATGTTAGAACTACAATCAGGACTGCAGCTGGTCGGCCTTTCTTGCATAAGAAAGAGTCGTTTCCATCAAGTGAAGCCATGGGTGTGGGTCAGGAACTGGATTCATCCTGGGCCGGGGAGGATGAAGGACTCGATCTCCCATCAGGTCTTTGCCCCAAGCCCTCTTATGGGCTCGAGAGGCATGACCAAGATGACGGAGCTGGTTCAAGAAGGTACTCTTGGGGAAGGTCTTCAAGTACCAGGGCTGGAGGTGCTTTCCTGAAAGAGGAGGGACAGGCAGGAGAAGGGTCGACTCATGATGGCACCTAAGTTGGGAGAGAGGAGTGGTATGTAATGGTGGTGCGTGTGCACCACTTGAGGAAGGATCACATGTGACCTTCGGGTCAGCCTGAGCTTGAACAAACATTCTGGCCTTAGGAGGCCGAGAACTGTGAGCAGGTGTCTATAAGAGAACAGGTGAAAGCCTGCCCCTTACAGTGTGTGCTGAGTAGGAGGACGTGGGGATCGTTTCTCATGTACTTGGGTTGACGCAACGACGGTGTTGCCCCGAGTGGTGGGATGCACATGCATGACGTGTATAAGACCTAACCTTAGGGGGTCTGATCCTGATCTTTGACTCGAGGTAACATAAGGGTTTCCGAGAGGTGTGGTTTGAGTGGATGACCCATGAGCCTTAGGATGTGTACGAGAGGTGGAGGCCCCAGGGTCTCCGCCTCAATGTGTCTAGCCACTAAGCATGGAGGCTCATGGCGGTGCAAGAATATGGGGGGTAGCCTTGCAGCAACCCACAGAAGCAACGACAACTTCCTTTCCTTTTGCACAAAGGGACTGGGCAGCCTTCTGGCATACCTCGACAATACGACCGACAAGTGACTTGTCAGTGACGGGGTGCATGTTGTGAGTGACGGCGTGTGTGCCACCAATGCATAGTGTTTTAGTGGAGGTTCCACCAAAGCTAGAAGATAGGGAGTTAGGAACTTTTAAGTCCCTTCTCACACCTATCTAGGTTAAGACCTGGGCGCTAAACACTGGGTCTTTGCTCAGAAGGAAAGTTGGGAACAAAGTTTGAGGAACTTGTTCTCGGAGGACCCTCATGAATGCAGGGATGAGAAAATCCCCGATCCTGATAAATGGGTTAAGAAACCCAACAGCCATATGTGTGTAGAAAAACAAAAAATAGAGTGACTAGCCAAACAAGAACGATCTCACAAAGGAGTAGTAAGTCTCCAGTAGAGACGCTAAGCTGGTTAGGTGCCTCGATCTCGCCCTCTGAGTCGGGTTGACCTGGTGGCATGCATCTCGGGTTTCGAAGGGAGCCCGGGACTTGAGATCGCTCTCTCGAGAACCTTGTTAGGAAACAAGGGCAGGTATACCAACCGATGAGAGACAAATTTAAGGTGGGTTCAGGACTTACTCGGGTTGGCTTGCATGAGCACCCTTTTCATGAAGAAAGCCCCCAGTCCTTCAACTAGTTCAGAATCGCCTCCCTTGACCTGTACTCTCATGTTTCTGCAATCACACACATGGTTAATTTATAAGACAAGTGGGTCAAGGGACCCCACCTTGTCTTTGGGCCAATACACATGGGCATGCACATTCAAAAGAAGAAAAAACGGTGAGAGGATAAATGCAAGAAGAATGGGGAAGATAGGAATTTTGCCAAGTGGTTAGACTAACACAGTAGCTAAACCAGCAAGTGATTGACCTGACGTGGTAGCAAGGCGGCCATGGTAAGTAGACCGATACAACAGTAATACCACTAGACGATAGAACGATCACTGATCAACCTGGCATGATGGCTAGTCGATCGTGGCAGTAAGACAGGCACGGTAAGACCATCATGACAGTGCTTGACTTACCCTCCCTCTGTTATGAACGACGAAAGGTCTTCGTTGTCCATGTATTCTCTCTCCTCTATCATGGACGGCAAAAGGTCATTACCGTCCATGCTTGTCTCCTTTTCTCTTTCCTCTGTCATGGACGGCGGGACCTCATCGCCGTCCATGTTACCCTTCTTTCTTCTCTCTCTCTTTCTTCCTCTTCCTTCTCTCCCTTCTTTCCTTCTTCTCCCTTTTACTCTTCTTTCTCACTGCTCCTGCTTTCTTCTTTTTCCCTCTCTTTCTCTCTTCAATATTTTCTGCTCACATGCACGACATCAGTAATACTGTGCATGGCTCTCTTTCTCTTTTCTTTCTCCTTCTCTCTTTCCCTCCCGTTTGACACAAGAGAGAAGAGAGAGAAAACATGGATGGTAATGGGCTTCCACCGTCGATGACAGATCAATAAGAAGAGAGAGAAAATATGGACGATGATGAGCTTCCACGGCCCATGACAGAGGAGTGAGAAGAGAGAGAAAGTATGAGCAACAATAAGCTTCCGCCGTTCATGACAGAGCAGTGAGAAGAGAGAAAACATGAACGACGATGAGCTTTTACCATCAATGACAAAGTAAGAAGAGAGAGAAAATATGGACGACGATGAGCTTCTACAGTCTGTGATAAAGGAATAAGAAAAAAAAAAAAACATGGACAGCGATGAGCTTCCGCTGTCCATGACAAAAGAATAAGAAGAGAGAGAAAACATGGACGATGATGAGCTTCCACCGTCCATGACAGAGGAATAAGAAGGGAGAGAAAACATAAACGGCGATGAGCTTCTGCCTTCCATGACAGAGGAATAAGAAGAGAGAAAAAACATGAACGACGATGAGCTTCCACCGTCCATGACAGAGGAATAAGAAGAAAGAAAAAACATGGATGGCAATGAGCTTCCACCGTCCATGACATAAGAGCAAGAAGAGAACTTTGACATAGGCCCGACCCGCCACTCGGGTTAAGGCCCAGCTCTCTGTTTATGCACCAGGAGTAGGAAGACATCATACCCGATGATAGGCTCCGCCATACATGAAGAGAGAAGAGAATAGGGAGAGAGAAGGAAAGATAGGAAAAAAAAAGCAAAGATAGAAGAGAGGAGAGAGAAAGAGATAAACGAGGGGAGAAAAGAGAAAGAGATAGACGAGAGGAGAGAGAAAGAATTAGACGAGAGGAGAGAGAAAGATGTAAATGAGAGGAGGAAAGAGAAAGAGAGATGAGAGGAGGAGGGAGAAAGTTACCTACAAAGGATATCAGACTTTTTTTTCTCTCTCTCTAAGACGCACCCACAATCTCGATGTTAAATTCTCAAATCTTATTCATCAAATTGACGAATGAGGGAAGCTCTTTACAATTAGGTTTAACATGTACTTATAGAATTGGGCCCAAACATGGGTGTATGCCTAAAAACTATCTAAATTGATGATAATTATAATTTAATTGAATTAAAAAAAAATCTAAAAATCGGTACAAAAGGATTGTTTTGCCCCTGCTCAACAATACATGAAATTCTACAACAATCCATGTTGCTGCACTAGAACTTGCGTGATCTTCTATGGATGATTCAGGGTTGCTCTAGTGTCCGTTTGGTCGAAAGATTTTTGCTTTCTTGTGGGGTTCGACATGACGATCGATTTGATACCAAGTTCGAGCCACGAATCACGTTTTCAGGCCACGATCATGCGACTCAAAATTTGTATAGATCTTGAAGACTTCCGATCAATAGTGTGCTTCTTTCTTAATGTTTTTCTTTGGTTTCTTCACTAAATTGCACTGAGCATTCCATCACGATCACGTTGTAACGAGCGCAGCTTGATTACGTGTCCAAAATAAGATTTCTTCGGCTTGGGGTTTTGGTCGGAACCTGTAGCAACTTTGATGCCTTTTTGTATCGAATCCAACCGTTCATCGTACACGGGGTTTGGACTAGACATAGCCTTGGACGTTACATACATAATGCAATTGGTTTTGCGTCGATCGGGTACACAAGCGTCGTGATATGGCCGCTCGAACGAGGCAAGCTGTCATTAAATTTTCTGCAACTATCTTCACGAATCGCTAACTTCTCTCTAGTTTTTCTTCCTACTCAGATATCGTCACGGGTCGTGCCACATATCAAAATGCTCGTCTTGACAAGATAAACATGCTCACCAAATTTAAGTGTGTTCTGACTCAAGACGAGTAAGATACGATTCTTCAAAGTTATTGCTCATGACTATGAAACAATCATCATTAACGGTGACTTGGTGCAGGGACAGTGCACGAGAATAGTTTGCGGCCTACCTTTTTCCAGTATTTTACCCATAACTTTGTTCTGGAGTGTCTGTTTAAGCCGAAACTTGACCCCTAAGGGTTTTCAACCATGCTGGATCTAATGGTAGTGGTCCCATAATTGTTTGACGCACTAAAAATAGAGTTCTAGTTACGGGGTCCGTTTCAGGGTGCTAGAGGGTGATTTTTCCGAAATTGTTTCTTTGTCTGCACTGTCTTATACATATGGGATTACGACGAAACTTGGCAGGTGTCCTTTTGGAGTTCTTAGAAAGATTCTGACTTGCTTTAGGATAATTCTGAGACTGTTAAAAATTCCACTGTATGTCGAGGCTTTATTGACTGGCTTCTCTTTTTACTCCGCATCGAGGACTCAAGGTGCTGAAAAATGTGTTCAAACACTTAGAGTCATGTCACTCTTTTCACTCCCATTATGATCAAGAGCTATAACCTATAAGGACTTGAAAGGCCACAACTCCATCATTCTCCCACTTGGCCTTTTAAAGCCTTATCATATAAATCTCATAACCGCATCATGTTGCAAATCGATCCGTATTGTGCCATATCAATCATAACGATCCAATCGGTTCATAAGAATCCACATTCCCATATTCATCACATGAAACAAATCACGCATAATTTGTATAGTATCTTTCCATATCATGCTCATGCTAATGTCATATATGACAATCATGAAAATGCAATGCCCCATTATGAAAATCACATTTTCCTCAAGTTTATATTATGCACATACCCATCATCCATTTTTTTCTCAATATCATACACTCGCATGCCTCTCTATCTTTTCTTATGCAAACTCTCATACTCATACACATGTCTATATTTACACTCATGCTCATGTTCAAAAACCCACAAATTCTCATGTAAGCATACATATGCTCATAATGTCATGATCATCCCAAGTTTCAAAGCATCACATGCTTGTACTCTTATGAATATTCACACAAATTCTCATACAAATGTCCATTCTTATAATCATATTCTCCTACTCATGCATCGTTCTCAAATCTTCAATACACCGGTGCTAAAATAAAACCTCGTACATTCAAGACGTAAAGTGTGGAATTTATGCTTGGATTTTCAACTATGGGACATTGGTTCTTAGAAGCATGCAGTTTTACTCATAATCACATTCCTTTAATTTCTCATGAATAACATACTTGGTTTTTATCGAAGTAGATGTCATCATAAACCGATTATATAAGTTCTACCCCACGATCAAAGAGGTTCACCTGATACAATCCTATAAGAAATCGAGCAACCAAACATATTTAAGGTTTGGAAAATTTAAGACAACCTCATGTAATGTTGGACTTAGTAATATTCAATGGGTTTTCTTATATGTCATTTTTGGCACTTTGACTTAAAGTAACCAATTATATTATTTGCCCAAGATATATCCCATAGGTTAGCACTACCATTGTGACTTGTGCACGATATGATGAGTTCTTATATCACATGGTTATATCATAATCCACAAATAAATAAGCAGCAATATATAAGGTCTCACACGCCAATTTAAACATTCTTAAATAGCTCATGAACGCCCCTACTGAAGGGCCTACTAGCTCCCTTTTAAGAGACCAGTAGAGGCTATCACGTGGATCACTATGTGGAAATAAACAATAACAAGTCCATAATGGCATGGGAAACATATGTTCGGAGATTCTATGCATTGGTCCCATATAATCAACCATTGCAAATCGAGAGTCTAACATAGAAGTTCCCAACAATTTTCACAAGTGGCACTTCTTCAAGTGACTCATGTTTTTCAATGTGGCACAATATCAAAGGCACAAATACTTATAGTATAGCGGAACAAAAATGGCTCAAGGGTTTCCATAAAAAGACCAATTTCAAAGAAGAGGTAAAAACTCCCTTTGGTTCTATCACAAATTATTCTCCTATAATGCTTCTTCTAGAAAATCTTGTGCTTTTAGAAAATCTTATGAAAAATAGGTTGAGATAAATGCTTCCGAATTTGAGATCAAGTTTTCCCTCTTCATAATAGTTTCATCATTTAACTCCGCATAAATGCTCCCACTCAAATAAACAAGATTGTTTCTCCAAAATCCTTTTGAAAAAAAAAAAGATTTTTGAAATACAATATCTTTTAATCCATCATTTAGAACACTTCAAGTAATTTAAACAATTATTTTAGTTTACCCTGTTGAAAAACAACACAATGGGAAAAATAAACTCATTAAGGTAAGATCCTTTTTCCTTTGGTTTCCCATATTCTCTTGTACTCATATGCTTGAGATAAAGAGAGTTTTGTTTAAAAAAAAAAAATTCAAAACCACAGATCTTTCCTCCATTGGTCGCGATTATCTCAAATCCATTTGGTATGAATGTTTTCAATTTTCTAAATAATAAAACCATGCAACTTTTATGAAAAAAATTTATCTTGTGCATGAAACC
>NW_006495933.1:754605-782001 GCF_000471905.2 Amborella trichopoda | reverse complement strand
ATTAATTATATATAAGCAATGTTGCTTTTGATCTTAGCATCATAAATTATCCACAATATAAGAACACAATCCTTGAATTTATTATCTTGGCATCTTGGAAAGCACAAAAGGATAGGATAAGAGACATGAATTGCGATAAGGACTACTCAATCATGTGGCACAAACAACACATTCAAAATCCTTTTCATAAGCCCTTATGTCATAAATAGCCCATAATAGAGAACCATTCCACATTCCACATAATATTCATATAATTCACATGGTACGTGCATATACTATTTAATTGAATTGGCCATATTCAATACTTTAGTACTTATATCGAATATCAAAGATCTAGAATCGAGACGCATATCCCGTTGGTCATTATTTCATTTAAAGAGTGTACACAAGTTCGTCAATATCATTCTATGAGTGTATTAGTTTTTTTTCAAGTTTATAGCTTATGTGACTAGTCCTTGCTTTCCATGTAATAACATGACATATCATTCCAAGATAATCTACTAAGCATTAACCATAAGAAATCATGGAGCAAGATTGTTTCTCTTAAAACAATGAGTCTTCAAAATAATAGAATCATGCATAGTAAGATAATAAATTATTTGTTGCGGTCGTTTAGCTATCGTCTTGTGGAGTGTCAAGACTTTTCTCTCGATCTATGATTTCCTTTCATCTTTTCTTTCTTTGTTCATAACTGTGCTCATGGTCCAATCTATCCTTATGTGTTTTTACCTTGTTGAGAACATCATCGAACACTTTCCAAATGTAACCCGGATCTTGACCAAGTCTCGAATCTCAAGTATCATAATCATTTTATTCAACCCACTGATCCAAGACACTCTATGATATCTCAATACGCCTAACAACGGATGCTCCATAGTTAATATTATATTAGAATGTTTGGTACCCCTATCCTACTTACACTTAGGATCTTACTTATTCAATTTTCTAGTTTTCTAGGTTGAACGCCATCTAATCTTAGGCTCAACATTTACTCATGAGATGTTTTTCTACTCAAAGTAGACTCAAAATGGGATAAATTATATTCAGGATTCAAAACAAAATTCTCGACCAAAAGGACACAAACAACTTCTGTTTCAGAGGGTTAAATATTTTTTATACTGTATAGTAGATATACCTTTGATAAAATGGCCTTATCTTTCAAAATATGCGGCATCTTCTCATAAGCCTTGTTTTATATAAAACTAACACAATTCTAACCACACATCCCTAACTCAAGATTCAAAAACCTCCACGCACAAAAGTGCAAAGTTCCTGAAAAATTCATACATAAATCTAACACACAAATATAAACTATCAATAACTTTCAAATTATCCTTGATTTTACCATGAGACATTTTCCACATGAAAGTACATTAAAACACACATAATATCATAGACGATAATATTCACAATTTTGGCCATGATAAAGTTTCTTATGCTCTTCCTAAATCGTAATTTTGGACATGATAAAGTTCTTATGCTCTTCCGAAATAGTAATTTTGACCAAATTTAAAGGACTAAGGGAACCTCTTAGAGCTTGGCTTTGATACCACTTGAAGGTGTATAGACACCAAATGCAAGTGACACAAAATAAAATTTTTCTTGATTTGAATACAATATAACCCAATAACATCAACTTTTACATCATCAAATACAATTCCTACCAGTAAACTTGGCCTCTAATATATTTTTAAATCAATTTAAGACTCTAATCGGTCCCTTGCCTTAATCCATGACCAATATACATTAAGAAGATTGATTGAGCACTTGATCATAGACTTGATCTCAAAAATAAAGAAATATACAAATACATTGCTATATTATACATAACCTTGGAATTACATCATACACTTCAAAATTCAAACTCCTTCTCCACCAAAAAAAGTGTTTTGTGTATGTATAGAATTTGATTATGGGAAGGTAATTATAAAGATCATTTTTCCTAGTTTACTGCCTTGGGTCTTAGTTATGTACTATGAGAGGAGTTCTAATGGCATGATCATATAAGCAAATAGCAACATCAAATAGAGAAGCTTTTAAGCATCATATCATTTACAGTATTATGGCATATTCTAATATATGAGAAGGCTTATCAATAGATTCAATCCGTGGGAAAATATCAGAGAAAATGAGGCACAAATCAATCTTAATTTGGTGAGGAAATCAATAGCATGAGTATGGAGATAAAGACATAAATCTTTCATTCAAGATCCCACTAAAATAATCAATTACAGAATAAATCAATCTACTGATATATACTTGAGACATAAAAATAATGCAACAAATAATAATAAAAACAGGTGAGAAAATCATGGGAGAAATCGTTGCTCTTAAAACACAAAACCTCATAGAGTTCACAAATCGAGCTATATAAATTCAGCATAATCTCCTCTTATGAAAACAACAATTTGAGGCATTAAAATGAAGATCTAATTGGTCGAATTGGTTGAAAAACTATCAGAGAATATCAGCCGCAATTACTTCAAAAATCACATGGAGGAGCTCATGAAAACTAAATCAATTTGTGCATGGATGATATCTTCAACTGTATGGATCAAAGGAAATCAAAGTACATAAAAATAAATAAATAAATAAAAATAAATAAAAAAACAACTATCTAACATCAAATGAAGGAAGCTAGTTACAATTAATAATTTACAGCAAGGAGAATGAATAAGAATCAAAGAAAATTAATGAGATCTTACTCAATTGATGAAAGCCTTAAAACTAGATCATCCTTGGCTTAAATTTGAGCTTTGAATCACCATTAATGAAGTCATCCTGGAGTTTCTATAGAGCTTTCTCTCAAATCACCTTCGTATACTTTGGAAGAGAAAGAAAGGAAGAGAAGATAGCCTAGGGCGTACCACACTAGAGGGCTGAAAGAGAGAGAAAGTGGTGTGCCACTATAGTAAGAGAAAAGAGGTGATCTAAAGTGTAGAGATATAAAAGGGTATTGATAAGGTTGAGTGTAGTGATGCTTTAGATATGCTTTAATCTTGGCTATTGAAGCCCAACATCCATGGTTACAAAGAGAGGCTTGATCCTAGCCCATTTTCCACCATCATGCTATCTTGATATGTGGTATGAATTTAAGACCTTTACCTCCATTTTTAGTAACTATAATCCACTCCAATTTCTCTTGTATTAAGATACACATGCTCTTTACATTTAATTAAATTAAAAATCAAATTGGAGGCTATAACCTTAAGGTAATTTGTCAAAATTCCAGGAAAAATCAAATTCCAAAACTTCCCTCCATTTTATAATCAAATAATATCATATAAACTAGGTGGTTAAGTGTACAATTATCATATGCCCTTGAGGTTTAGCTTATAATAACAAACTCTATGCCCCTTCTAGAAGGGATCAAACATGTGTATAAACCACATGTTTTGCACATTTAACATGTGTCAAAATTAATTTTTTCAATTTCTAAAATGGTACAAAATCCAATATTACATAACATAGCCCTATATAACAAAATACACAATGACCTAGTAGGCCACCATGGGGAATGACATCACCCCCACCTCATTTTCATGTGGAGCTTATATTAAGGCCCCCATGGGCCCACGTGGACACCCACTGGCCATTTGGGTGTTCCATGTGGGTTCTTGGGGGTCAGTCCATAATTATCTTTTTGTAAAAAAATAATTTTAAATATTTTGTTTTTTGGGCAGAAAAATCCAAAAAAAATTTAAAAATCAAAAAACATTATGTACTCACTTTCCATCAAAATAAAATATTTTCATAATGTTTAAAAATATTTTCAAGGGAAATTAGGATCCTATGGAGATTAGGAATCGGAGCACTGAACTTGGCTAGAATCACAATCCAAAACCACCCTCTTGGTATGACCCAACAGGCTCATGGCCTACAGTGTATATAATCAAGGGCTCATAATATTATCTATCAAAATCAAACTAATCAGTGACCATGAATCTCCAACTACTGCTGGATTTCAGATGCAACCCTTAGAGGAAATGCACACACAGGGTGCGAGGGTTCCTCTTTAGGCACATGTGCATATCTCTTCTCAGTGAATCCTTGGAAAAGTCGGCTTCCCATGCTTTGTGACTAGCTATGTACATACTATGAGAAGGTTCTAAGAGTCAGGGATATAGGCCAATGCCCTCTGTTGATCGTAACCTTCCCATTCACGGCAAACAATTGAGCTCATATCTTCATACATACAAAATCACATTGCCCTAGCCCAATCATCCAGTCATGTGGCCCAATCGAACTCAATAACAATAACAATAACAGACCCTGACTAGAGGCAACTTTGAAACCTCTCGGTGCCTCTCATGCATACACCAATCATTCTCATGGTTGTCCCAAGGTTTCCATAACTCTCAATCCCAATGCACTAAGATCATAGAGTAATGTTGCTTTATTCACTCCGTCTCTGATTAAAAGCTATAACATATCGGTGTTACAAGGCCTTGAAAGGCCATAACTCCTATAATCCTTCAGCTCGAAACTATAGGTTTCTAATAATTCTTTCAACCAAAATTTCAGGGGGGGTGTCTACAAGATGAAGGTGTCAAAGGCTAGAACCCATAAAATTTAATTGATTGAACCTTAAGTTTTTCCTAAGCAAGCAAACCTAGCTTGTCTAATTTAGAATCTCATTGTGCATATCTTCTCACTCAAAACTAAAATCTCTTTGCATATATCTTTTGATTGAGCACAAAAGTCCAAGATAAAATTTCTCAAACTTTGTAATATACTCTAAGCAGATGGATTTCATATCCAATAAAATAAAAAATTAAAAAAAGGGTCTTAAATTATAGAATCCCATCTTTCACACTCATTGTGGAGCTGGGTTTCTTATTTTAGAAAAAAAACACACACAAAGATCATGTAGAACAAGTCAATTTTCAAACTTTCTTGCATGTTTTCCATGCACAAAGAAGTCAACTATTCACCAATTTTAAAATGTATAGCAGTGGGAAGATACAAGATTCTTCCTATGCATTAGAGGTGCACCAGTCTCCAACTTTATAAGTAAATCAAGAGCACACGATAAGCTGCACTTTTGAGTATTTATTTTATATTAAGTGAGAGCAACACGCCTCTTATTATTGTGCCATATCTGTTTTTATTCAATTCTTATCCCTCTCTCCCTCCCACATTTTTACACACTTTCTTTCTCTCTTTTATTTCTCTTAATTTACTCTAACTTTCCATCTCTCCTATGTTTCTCTCTCCATCCTGCATGCATGCAAATACGTAAAAATAGGTAACTGCATGCAAATACGTAAAAATAGGTAACTCCTTAAGAGTTGCGATGACACCTCATCTTCTTTCCATCTCTCTCACGTTTCTATATTAGCTCTCTCTCTCTCCATCCTACATTCATGAAAATACATACAAATTGGTAACTCTTTTTGTTGTGTGATGACGCCTCATCTTCTCTCTCTCCAAATTAAAGCAAACTAATTTACTCATCTCTTTCTCTCACCCACGTTTTTATATTCTCATTCCCATTCTCTCTCTCTCTCTCTCTCTTCTCTCTCTCTCTCTCTCTCTACATGCATGCAAAGGCATAAAAATTGGAACTTTTTTTTTTTGTATGATGACACCTCATCTTCTAGATAACTCTTTTTTTTAATGTGATGATGGCTTATTTTCCCTCTTTCCCCAATTTAAGTAACTTTTTTTTCTCCCCAATTTAAGGAAACTCATCCCTCTCTCTTTATGACTTACTCTCACTCCCTCCCACATTTCTCTTCCCTTTCCACATTTATCTCTCCCATATTTCTCTTCCTGTCTAACATATCTCTCTCCCACATATCTCTCTTCCTTCTTTCTCCTTCCTACTTTTTCTCTCCCCCTCTCATAATTCTCCTACCAACATTACTCTCTCTCACACACACATGCATGCCACAACCGTCTCTCTTCTCTCCCTCTCATGCGTTCAACCACGATCTCTCAACTTTTAACCTGTGCTTCACACACAACAAATGTGGCTATGATAATTCTCTCCAAGGCAATCATATTTTTTTCCTCTACATAGGCATGTCAATTTCCATTTCTTTTGGTATTATATCTTATCTGAAGTTTTGTTTTATCTTCTTTTTCTTTTTTTGTTTTCCATTTTCAAGAACCCATAGATGAAGCCCATCGTCATGGAAGAAGCAAGAAAGATGTATACAGCAACCTTGGATACTTTGATGTTGGATCAATTAGCGAAAAATCAGCAAGGGTTTATAACATTCACAACTATTGTGCATTCATATCAATATAAACAAACAATGGAAACTACACAATATCAAAGCAAGAACATCGAATGAAAAATCCAGCCGTGACCTAGGCGAGACTTTACTTACTAATATAGAAAGATTACACGATGAATTCAAGTTCAAAATATCAATTTCCAACAATCATTTCTCACTCTAAACAGAGCCCAAAAACAAGGTACCAACCCAAAAATGACTTCTTTTTAACACTTTCTCTCACTAAAACAGGACGGCAAACCCACAATGGAGTTCAAGCCTTTTGCTCACTTTATCTCTCTAAAACAGAGCATACTAAGCCCTTAAGAGAAAACCCAATTGTAGCTCAATCTCTTTATCTTTTTCTCACTCTTTCTCTCTCTACGACAACCATTGAATTAGATGCAATCCAATTGCCCAAATAAAAGAGAAAAAAGTCAAATAAAACTCCCACATGTGTGATTTATTTTCACACATGTAACCATCTCTCGCTTGAAGACAAATCACAAAGTCTCTGAACTAATCACCAATGCACCACTCTCCATCCACCCAAGGTTACGTCCCCTCCAACCCTGAAAGTCTTCTACACATCCTATTCTTTTCGGTTGAGATAACATTTGTCAACATATCAGCAAGGTTCTTCTCAGTGTGAATCTTGTCCACCTGCAAATCTCTACGCTCAAGAGCCAACCGAATAAAATGATATCTAACCGTTATATGTTTTGTATTGCAGTGATAGGTTTCATTCTCAGTTAGATGAATAGCACTCTGGTTATCATAATGCACAACATATTTATCTTGTGTTACCCCAAACTGGCCAAGTAACTTTCTCAACAAAATCATTTCCTTCATTACCTCAGTCAGTGCCACATACTCAACTTCAGTTGATGACAAGGCAACAATATCCTATAACCTTGACATCCAACTGACTGCACCACCACCAACATTGAAAATGTATCTAGTAGTAGACCTCCTAGTATTACGACATCCTGTATAATCTGCATCTACATAGCCAACAACTTCCAATGATGAATTTCTAAAACACAAGCATACATTTTGTATCCCCTTCAAATACCGAAGAATCCACCTAACTGCTTATCAATGTTTCCAACCTGGATTAGACATAAATCTGGAAACAATTCCCACTGCATGGCCATTGCATACATCAAACTACCCACTACAGAAGTATATGGAACATTCTTCATCTTACTTCTATCTACCTCATTCATTGGAGAGTCCCTTTTAAAAAACTTGAAATGTGAAGCTAATGGCATAGAAATAGGTTTACAGTCAATCATATTGAAGCGCTCAATAACTTTAGAAATATAATCAGATTGACTTAACCAAAGTTTACCATGCTTTCTGTTGGATGTGCATGTCCAAAATCTTCTTGATTGGTCCAAGATCCTTGGTGGAAAAATGCTTGGACATGTCAAGCTTTAAATGCTTGATTTCACTCATATCATTGCTAGCAACAAGCATATCATCAACATAAAGCAATAAAACAGTAAAAGAATTATATCTTGAACCCTTAAAGTACATAAAATGATCAAAATCACATCTAGAATAAAGATCACGATGCAAGAAGACAGTTTTAATATCAAGTTATTCTAACTCCAAATTCAAGTTAGCAACCAATGATAAAACAACTCTAATAGAGCTATGCTTAACAACATACACAAAAATTTCATTAAATTAACACCTGCCTTTTGCTCATAACCTTTCACCACAAGTCTGACCTTATATTGCATAAGATAATTTGCCTCCCACTTAATAGTATAACCCACCTATTCTTCAATGCTTTCTTCCCATGTGGAAGTTCCACAACTCCCACGTATCATTCTTATGAAAAGCATCAATCTCCTCCTCCATTGCCTTATGCCACCTTTCAGTATTAAGGCAATAAATAGCCCCTTGAAAAGATTTAAGTTCACCACTATCAGTATACAAAGCATAATATAAGGAAGGAGAATACTTTTGTGTGGGCTTGTGAGGGCGTGTTGATCTTCTCAATTTTGGCTCAAGTATAACTGGTAGTCCTTCTTCATCTTGAATTAATTTAGTGTCATCCTCCTAACTAGCATAACCTCCATTAAAATTGTCTTGACCTTGAGCTTGACTCTTTTGCACTTGTCGAGGTAAAACAATGGGATTTGGTTCTTATATATCCATAACAAGTCTTTCTTTTTTTTGGCTCTTCCTGCTTCTTTTCAGCAAACATTACATTCTCATTAAAGAGAACATCTTGACTTCTGATAGTGTTCTTTACAATAGGATCCCAAATCTTATAACCTCTATCATCACCATCATAACCAAGAAAAACACATCTTCTTGACTTAGAATCAAGTTTGACTCTACTTTCAATAGGTACTTGAACATAAGATTCACACCCGAATATTCTCAAGTGTTCATGTGATACACTTTTATCGCTCCATAGAATTTTAAGTATTTCACCATTCAATGGTACACTAGGAGATCTATTTATCAAATATATAGTTGTATTGGCAGCTTCAGCCCAAAATTGCTTATCAAGATCAGATTGTGATAGCATGTTTCTTACTCTTTCAATAATGGTCTTATTCATCCTCTTAATGACACCATTTTATTGTGGTGTCCTAGGAACAGTCATTACTTTGAGAATGTCATTTTCTTTACAAAAAGTATCAAAAGCATTCGAGTAATATTTACCACCATTATCAATTTGGGATTATTTTATAAATCTTTATGTTTTGTTTTCAACCTTGGCTTTGAAAACCATGAAAAATTCAAAAACTTGACCCTTAGATGCTAATGGATACAACCAACACTTTCTAGAATAATCATCTAAAAAAGTGATAAAATGAAATGCTCCACCAAAAGATTTAATATTAACAAGGCCACAAACATCTGAATAAAGCAATTCTAATGCTTTATTTTTCTATGAGATTCATTTCTTTTAAAACTAAATCTACGATGCTTACCCATGGCATAATGATCACAAAAATTTAGAAATGAATGCTTAGAAATAAGAGTAAGATTTTCAGTTTGCAATACTTTCATATCATGTTCACTGAGATGACCCAAACGGTTATGTCAAATCTGCATATCCTTATGCTTACTAGCTACAGCAACGAACTTCTCTGTAACATCATTTCTTTGAGCTGTGCCATGAAGAGTCTAGAGACTCCCATCTTTTTTCCCTTTCAATATTATCATACAACCTCTTGAAATCTTTCATGACCCATTTCCAAAAGTTACTATAAAACCAGAGTCATCTAACTGCCTGGCTGAAATGAGCTTTTTCTTCAACTTAGGAACACGCATCACATTTCTCAATGTGTGCTTCCTCCCATCTGGTTGCTAGTAACAATATTTCCAACTCTCAAGATTTTGTACGCTCGATTATCACCAAGATAAACCAAGCCACCATCCACATTTGTGTAGAATGAAAAATATGACCTTTCTGAGCAAACATGAAATGAAGCACCAAAGTCTAAAACCCAAATATCCACAATAGACAATGTTGTGCATGCAACACTAAAAGTGACCCTATATGAAATTGTACTTGCTTCAGCATGGCTATCCTTGCCCTTGTCCTTTTGCTTATTCTTCAAAGCATAACAATATTTCCTTATAATTAGGTTTCTTATAATACCAGCAGGTAACATTCTTGCCTTGTGACTTGGACCTGCCTCTGATATGAGATTTACCTCTATTAAATCCATAGGATTGGTCTCTATATTGTGTTATTCCTCTATCGCCTGCTGCCAATGCTTGATTTGATTCATCAAGCATTTGTGTAGATTCGTTTCTAGTCTCTTCATTTAACAATGAAGCCACAACTTCTTTTAAATTAAACTTGTTACTTAGTCATAATGGTAACCAAGGTATCCCAACTAGCAGGCAATGAATTCAGCAAATGCAAACATAAAACTTCTTCATCCAAATTCACTTTCAAAAACCTCAATTGTGCAGAAATTGAATTAAATTCACTTATATGGGGATCTAATTGTAGCACCTTCTTTCATTTTCAAAAGAAATAATTTTTTCATCGTAGGCATTTTATTACTCTAGAGAGTTGCTCTAAAGATTACCAAAGTTTTGTAGATGTTTTACATTGACAAACATCAACTAAAATTGATGGTGAAATACATGGTCTAATAGTTGCCAGACACTTTTGATCAAGAACATCACATTCCCAATCTTCCATTCCAATAAGCAAGGCCTCCTTACCTCGAAGTGGTTGATCCAATTCTTTTCCAATAAAATAATATTCTATTATCATTTTATATATTGGCCAATTACTTAGATTTAATTTTTCAAATTCCATTGCCCTTTTCATTTTCAGGAAAAATACAGCAAATAACTACAATAGCAAAAAACCATTTCTTCACAGACACAATGAAGAACAAACCCTAAGCTCTGATATCAGTTTGTTGGGATCGATTGGTTAAAAATCAGCAAGGGTTTATAATATTCACAGCTATTATGCATTCATATCAATATAAAAAAGCAATGGAAACTACACAATATCAAAGCAAGAACATGGAATGAAAAATGCAACAACATTTAATCCACAATGCATAAAGATTTAATGTGCTTCGGTCACAAATTGTGACCTACATGCACAGGAGAATTGCGTGAAACTTTACTTACTAATTTGATATGACTACAAGGTGAAATCAAGCTCAAAATAACAAGTTCCACCAGCCCTGTCTCACTCTAAACAGAGCTGAAAAACAAGGCACCAAGAACACCAAGATATGGGTTCTCTTTAACACTTTCTCACACTAAAATAGGGCACACAGCAAACCCACAATGGAGTTCAAGCTTTTAACTCACTTTCTCTCTCTAAAACAGAGCATACTAAGCCCTCAAGAGAAAATCCAATTGCAGCCCAATCTCTCTATCTTTTTCTCACTCTTTCTCTATCTAAACAAAAGGGTTTCAATCCTTTTAAAAGAGTAAAGTTCTTGCAACACCACAACCATTGGATTAGATGCAGTCCAATGGCCCAAAATAAAAAAGAGAAGAGTCAAATAAAACTCCCACATGTGTGATTTGTTTTCACACATGTAACATTTGAGAGAGAACCTAAATGAGTCTTCATTTGGTTACTCATTGGATATTAGAGTTCTTCGATATTAATTTTGCTTAGAAGTGTGTGTAGTGTTCAATGTAAGAACTAAATAATTTTAATTGTTTAGCGATTGTACTTCTATATGTTCAATGAAGTTATGTAAGGAAATCATATTTTCTTCCTCTACATAGGTATGTTAATTTTTATTTTATTTTGATATTGTATATTGTATGGATTTCTATTTTTTCTTCTTTTTTTTTATTTTTCTTTCTCAAGAACCCATAGATGAAGCCCAACTACACGCCATGGAAGAAGCAAAAAATATGTATATAGCCGCCTTGGCTACTTTGAGCAAGAACCTAGATGAGCCTTTATTTGGCTGCTCATTGGATATTAGAGCTGTTTGGTATCAGTTTTACTTAGACATGTATGTAGTGTTTACTGTAAGAACTAAATAATTTTAATTGTTTATCTGGTTGTACTTCTATATGTACAATGAAGTTATGCAAGGGGCTTACATAGATGATAAAATACATCCTAATAAAATGTAATAGTTGTCATGCTTGGACCCATGCGAAATTTCATAAAGATGAGTGAATGTTACCTTATCATCTTTGAATTAAGCGAATTTTCATATTTTATGTGATGCTCATTATTTAATTGCAGCAATTTATTTTTTTTGATATATGAATCATACAAGTATAATGTATTTTTAAGAAAATAATAATCTCCTGGTAATAAATATATTTAATTATAAATATTAATAGTAACAAAATTAAATTACTTTTGTTATAATTTTAATAATAATTATTGAATTATTATAAAATATATACTAATATAATACTATAATTATACCACATTTTTCTCTACATTCTCTCTTTTCACCAATTTCATATGTACTTACTCTCTCTATCTCTCCTAATAAATCAATTTTCCTAAAATTTCTCTCTTATTTTCTCTCGCCTAATAAATCTCCCCTTACTATTTTCTCTGTCTTCTCTCTCCTCACCAATATTCTCAGGTACCTCCACTCTCTCTCTCTTTTAATAAATTAACTTTTCTAAAATTTCTCTATCTTTCTCTCCCACATTTCAAAACCTCCCTCTTTCATAACTTCCATTTACACATATTTTATTTTATTTCATATTTCAAAAAAGACTTTTTTCTATTTAGTTAACGGTTGAATGTATGATATAAAATGTTGCTTTCTATCTCATGTAAATTTCTTTCATATATTTAAAATCATTAATGCTATTTGTTTTCAATTTTAAAGAACTTTTTTGCATTTTGTGTAAAAGTTATTTAATTTATATTAATGAACGATATAATTGTAAATGCAAAAAAAAGAAAAAACATGTTTATTTATAATTTTATTATATATATCATGTGACAATGTTATATTTTCATATTCTCTAATTTTTTAAATTTTTATTTAAAGTGAATAATATAAGTACCTTTTTAACTAAAAATAAAATTAATTATATTAAAATAATATTAAAAAATAGAAAAATAATTAATAGCAATACAAATTATATAAGTTAATAATATAGTAAAACTTATATTGCTAAATGAAAAAAAAACAGATAATTTCTTTATTGATTTTTTTTTTTTTTTGGCATCTTTAGTTTTTGTTAATTTATCAAAATAATACTAACTTATAAATAAATAATATATATGAATATAAGTATAACTAATTCAATGATATAACTAAAAGAAAAATAATAATAAAGAATTCTTTGGGCTTTGGTTTTTAAAGAAAGACCTATGTAATCATTTACCGAGGAATACTATTTTTTTTTTTTTTTCTTTGCCCTTTTCTTTTGGCAAAAGATCACTTACATATGGTTTTTATTATAGTAAGATAAATATCAAAATAAAATCAACATAACAATAAAACCAAGATCTTAACAACTTGATGTCATTGAAACAACTATGCACTATGCTTGAAAATAAAAGATAAGATTACAAGAAACAAAAGGAATAGTACCAGAGATTACCTCAACCGGGCTTATTACACCCCACACCGAGTCACCACCATCCGATGGTGCGGGATCAACGGTCTAGTTTCAATCTCGAACCGAAAAAGCAAAGTTCGGCCAAGCCACACTAATGGAACATGAACCCCTTTGATCACAAACTCAAACCCTTGGTGAATTCTCTTAGCAATCGAGTTTGAGAGAGATGGATTCTCTTTGTGCTAAACCCTAAAACCCTTAGCCATAAATCCATATTTGAGAGATATGAGAAAAGAACTCCATAACCTAAACCCTTAGGTTCTTTCATAATGTGGGAGAGAGATCAAACATGAGAGAGATAAACTTTCTTAATAGAGAGATATAGAAAGATAAGGTGTAGATATTTTTGGTAGAGACAATCATTATAGGCTTTGAATAAGATTAGGGTTTCTTAGGGTTTCTTAGGGTTTTCTTTAGCTACCTCTTCTTGTGACATTGAACATAAACAGTCGATCAAGGGTAACTTGTGAGGTGAGAGATCTAAGCCATCCATTCCATAGATGGGTCATCAATATTATGGAAGGTGCATGAACCATTATCCCTCATTCCCAAACCATTTTCCCCCATTCTCAAACCATTTTCCCATCAATAAAAATTAAATAAATTAAATCTAATCAAAATATTGTGCATACCATAAAATAGCACAAGTCTACTCAATTTTTCCACAAAATCTTTCAAAGATATATCAAGTCAATATTTAATCAATATCTTCCAACCATATGGCCACATGTCATATCACCAAAAAATAGGAAAGAGAATAAGGGTGGGGCGTGCCACCCAAGGGAGGCACTCATGGGCCCCACCTTCTTAAAATATGGCGGGCCCATGTGTACAATGGGCCTCCATAATATTTTTATATATTTAAAATAAATAACAAGATTTTAGAATATTATTTGAATATTTAAACAATTGTAAAATCAATATCTTTAATATTATAAATCCAAAAATTATAAATAAAATATCCAGGGGTTCATAAAAATTCAAATAATAATTTTAAAATAATTTTCATCATAAGACAAACACAATTAAATTAATTTGATGAGAAAATGATCCATATGGTTTAGGAATCAACAATCATGAGGCACTCCACCTTCAACTGTGGACTACAAACCACACTTGCTTTATCAGACCGACCCAGTGTTTCCCATGACCCACAATCCAAGCAGAGGCTCATTAGCGGGTCACCAAAATCCAGCCGATGAGCCAAGGGATCGCAATCACAGTCTGTGGATTTCAGGTCCTCCCTTAAAGACAAATCAAGGTCATCTAGACTTGATGCGAACGTAGCTCCTATGGTGCATAGGGGTATTTCTCGCACATGCATACGTTTCACCCTAAAAAGTGGATTTCTGGCTTTTTCGAACGATCTATCGATATGCATGCCATGTGATGGCACATGGATGAGGCTTTGGCCCACGTCTCTATAGGCCATCATCACACACAATAGTTACACAATCTATCGGCTCACTCATCTAGGCATATTCTTCGACCTCATCAAGGGCTAACCCATTAGAATCCTTCTCGATTTGTTCTTTATGCCCAAGTAACATGGGTTTTTCCCAACTAGCTTTGATCGTCAAGCACAGTTTGGTATCTGCAAACATCGTTTGCTTAGTATGACCCACGAGGGACCACACTCCCACTGTGTTCATGTTCCACTATATCATTTTATTTTACAAGCACTCATAAGGCCATGAAAGGCCATATGAACCCAACATGTTTGACCCATAAATATGCAGAATGCATTAAATTAGAATAAGAAAAAAATATTCATATTTTTGTATTCACTGTATTGTTTTTCAATTATTTTTATCAAATAAGACCGACAAAGTAGGTCTATCTTCTCTCTTTAGAATTATGTTAAGATGGATCTATTAGATGCTCTCTCTATAATTGAACATCTTTTCAAAATATTATTTCAAAATAAAAATTTATTTTTACAATTAATAATTAATTTCACGTGCATGTCACTAGTGTGCATATCAGTAGTTATTTGTTATGGGGTGCATTTGGCATCCAGATGCATAGCTGTAGAGGTAAGGTACACCTTCAAATTTTATCGTGGTATATAATTTTCATGTAAAATGTTTTTAGGATTATCTCAAAATCTATTTTTATATCTAATTATAAAATTTTAAATGTCAAAAATGGTTAAAATCAAGTAATTCTATAAACATATGAAAATCTTGAAAATGGACGGTATAGATAATAAGTTGTAAAATGCACTATTTTTTAGAATTAAAATCTTTTTATTTTTCATGGTCATACATCTCGAGCCAACTGATGCATCCGTAGCTGTAGAGGTAAGGTACACCTTCAAATTTTATCATGGTATATAATTTTGATATAAAATGTTTTTAGGATTATCTCAAAATCTATTTTTATGTCTAATTAAATTTTAAAAATAGTTAAAATCAAGTAGATCTATAAACATATAAAAATATTGAAAATGTATGGTAGAGACAATATGTTGTAAAATGCACTATTTTTAAGATTTAAAATCTTTTTATTTTTCATGGTCATACATCTACATTTTGATGTCGAAATTGATACATCTCGATGTCAAGATGATCAATCAAAGGGTTTTTCAACATCGATTCAATGGATTTTTAAAGTGCATCCGTAGTTCGACATCATAAAGTTGCATCTTTATGTAAACTTTTTCCTTTGTTATGCCATGGGACTTCACATATATTGTGAATTAAAAAAATTTATTTTTACTTTCATATTTATGATCATATTGGCCTAGATGATATATCTATAAAAAAAATAGTAAAAAAAAAAAAAAACCACCTGAAATAAATTTTAATAGGTGGCCACATGTGAACATATGAATCGGCTGACTCATAGAAACCCCATCCAAAACAAATTACTCCAGGTTAATGTATGACATGAGAAAAAATATATAAATACTTATTTTCCGTCTTTTATGACAATGGGCCGTACGCATATACCCAAGTTTTAATGTAGGATAGAGTTTATATGGGTCTATCCTTTTTTAACTTGATTTTTTAAGGGATTTTGAAGCCTCCCCCCCCTCCCCCCTCTCCTAAATTTTGAACCTGATTTTTTAAGGAATATACAAACCCAACATGAATAAATGTGTAAAAATAACAAACTGAAAATAATATTTTTTAGAAGGAAATATTTAAGCCACTAATAAAATAAAATAGATATTTTTTAGATGGAACTATTTGAGCCACTAATTTTACCTTTTTCTTGAAACTACTTTTCATTTAATATGTAACTATTAAAACCGGACCAGATTGCTTGGTTTGACTAGTTGGACTGTCAATTAATGCATATGTCGGTCCAGTCCAAAGCAAAAACATATTGTGGTTGAAAATTGATTAAAATCAATATTGAATTAATCGAACCAATAGGTTCTTAAGAGTCTAATTGTTTAAACAAAGTTGAGAATTTTTTTAACATAATTTATATTTTGAACTTTTTATGTTTTATTGTTAAGAAACCGCTCCAATAGGTTCGACACCAATTTTGGTGACTGGTCCACTCTGGATAACATTATTTTTATTAGTTGAGCACCAAAAAACAATTATAAGATCTTTGAATCCATTATCGCTCCATACAAATGAATTAGAGTTCGCAAGAATATGTAAATTGGGCTTATCTAAGTTCCAGTGAAACAAATTATTTTTAGGCATTGTCTACAAAGAGACCATTTATTTTTTGTATATGGAGGTCACTGCCATTCTCACTCATTAGATGACAAACTGGATGGCTACGGGTAAGTCACGAAGTCCGAGAAATTATTTTTTTTGGAACTTTGTGTCCATTCAATGACACTCTTACAACCACCCATTTTGAAATTTAAAGGATAAGAATGACTGTGATCACCATATACAAAAGATAAATGATCTCTTTATATATGTATACCATATATTAAGATGTCATTCAAGACAGAGCCATATTTGATTGAATTTAAAGCTCCGTAAAAAAAAATTCCAATTTTTACTGATCTTCGTTATGTATCACAATTTTTACTGAAATGAATTATCCATATCACATGTTGAGATGCCATTCAAAATTGATCATTTTTTAAGCTTCATATCTATTATTTCCATGACCTTAATCCTCGGGGTCAAATGGATTTGCATATTTATAAGTTATTTTCATCCAATATGTGGAGAAATGAGGATTACACACACTTTCAACTACACAAGACCAATTATTCTCCATTGTATGATATTTCTTTTGCAAAATAAATTATATATGTAAATTAGGTTTATGTGCCATGACACTTGTATCACATTATATCAGCATGTAATGAATACAATGCCTAATGAAAGAAAGGGCTTGGGTTTGATTGGTTAAGGTATTAATAATTAGAATACTATATCCTAAGTTCAAATTCTACATATGGTAATTTTTTAATCTGGGATGAAAGATAGCAGAAACACAAAAGGGACTGTATAGAAACCACGTACTTTTTCGAATCCTTCTCATGCAGCTTATACAACCTTTTCGATTTTCCTCTCTTTCGCATGTCTCTTCCAATTTAAGTATTTGAAATTGCAACCCTAGGCCCACTCTTAATTACTAGAATTGAGAGTATTGTATACCCAGTACAATTCCTCGAGCTATTTGATGGAAGTGACTCGAGAGATTTCATTCTTTACTCTATGGAGGTCTATTTGGGACTAACTTTTAGATAGAGAAAATATTTTGTGGGAGAAAAGAGAAAACAAAAGAGAAGAGAAAGAAAGTGTCATATGTGCATATCTCTATAAAATCTCTCTCTATCCCCTTTTATAAAAGTGGTCTCCCTTTTCAAGGGTCAACAACCACTTCTCATGATATTTTGGATTCTTTAGTCATACAAACTATTCCTCCCCATCCATCTCTCCATATTCCTTTAATCGATAGCCCTAATATCCATAAAGTTCTCCCACCACAAAGGAACAAGCCCCACCAATATCCAACATCTCCACTCGTCCTATAAGAGTGGGAATATATCAGAATGCGAAAATTTTTGTTATATGCTCTATGAGTAAATGAACCATGAGGCCTTAAGGAGCGATGATATCTCTACAGAGAGAAATCATAATACGTTTTCTATAAAAAACTAACTTGGGATGCCTCTTCTCTCTAAAAAAATTAAAAATTCTTTGACCTGTCCTAAACTCGCTTGGTCAAATCGGATTCAGTATCCCAACTAATCCCTCATGAGCTCTTTATGTTCAGGATACTACTTAACCCCTTTGTGTACTCTCACTTAGCTCATCTAATAAAACATAGTTCTCATTCACCCTAAGAAATTCATTTGTAAATATATATATTCCATTATTTTAGCTTTTGAAAATATTTTTCAAAAGAACATGCAGGTAAAACTTTACGTCATTGTACAGCTGATGAGCATTATAAAATACAATGATCTCTCTAAGTACCAATCAGAGTGTGATGAAATAGTCTTCCCCTAGCCCTATTATTATTCCATTTTGACTTGACTGCTTTTCTAGTTTTTCCCCCAACATAACTGAATCATACATAAAACATGGGAGAGCATATTTAAGGAGCAAAATCAAGTCCCTATAATAGAGTCACAGAGTCATCAGGGTCACTATGTGACCAGCTATATCTTGCAAAATAATAAGGAACATGGATTATTCTATATACCTCTACTACTATTGATAATAATGGTCTCACAAAGCACATGTGGTGTGAGTCACACACGGTATAAATTGCATAAACTACTAGGATTTACGTCAAATTTATGTCATACATGCTTTAGTAGAGTCACAACCATGCATCCCGTTGCATCTGATGTGCCTTAGGATCACAACCAAGTAATTAACCTGAGATCTCATATGCTCACATCTGGCTATCATACAGGCCACATGATCCGGTGGGACAACATCGATATACAGATCATGTTGATTCCTAACTATGGAATCTCATCTTGGTCTTATTATCGAGGTGATACTTAGATATCGTGTCGATAAAGCCACACATGCCTTTTCTTTAGGTGAAGACATGTCCTGGTGTCGACTTGCACTCATCTAGGTCACCCGCCCAATCAGCGTCACTAAATCCTTGCAGTCAAAGATCATTTCCTTAAAAGACTAGCAAATAATTTGCAATCCCCTGGAGATATCAGAGTATCTTCTTCACAGCTTATCCATGTTTTAAACCCAAATTGCTCTGGTAGTGACTAAGAGGTATTCGGTATCGTGCATAATATGATGTACATAAGACTTCCAATGACACTGGGATACACTGCACATCTTTTATTTTTCATTCTCAGTCTTAGGATAAAGATTTAGACTAAGTACACGACCCTTCTAAACAAGAGTATCTATGGGTTGGGATTTACTCATATTCAATTGTTCTAAGATTTTCTTTATGTAACTCTCTTGGGACAAACTTAAGAGCCTCTTAGAACAATCGTGCTCGGTCTTAACACCAAGAACACAATGTGCCTCAACCATGTAATTCATGACAAAATTGGAGGATAGCCATTCCTTAGTGGCATCAATCATCTCTTTGTTGTTACTTGCTAATGTCATCAACAATATAACGACAAAAATCGTGAGCTTTTCTTATGGTGTTTGACGTACACATAGCGGTCCTGAACAATCACTGAAAATTCATATGAGCTCACAACTTTATGAAATTTTATGTACCACTACCTGGAGGATTGTTTCAGTCTATAAATGGACTTTACTGACCTTCTGATCTTTCCTGTAGATCTCATAGCACCATTTGGCTACTCCATGTATATCTCTTCCTTCAGATTCCCATTATAGAAGGATGTCGTACAATCCATTTGGTAAAGTTCCATGTCCAAATGTGCTACAAAAGTAAGTATGAGGCAAATTAAGGTCATTCTCACCTCTTGGAAGAATGTCTCATCATAGTCCATACCCTCAACCTGGGTGAACCCCTTTGCGACTAATTGGGCTTTGTACTTGTCTATATTTCTATCAACCTTTACCTTAATTTTCAAGACCCTGTTGCCCATGATGGCCGTTACATCAGAAAGAAGATCTATGAGTTTCCAATCTCATTTTTTCTCCATAGAACTAATCTCCTCATCCATTACAGCAACCCACTTGCCCGCATCAGATAGTCTCATGCTTCCAAATATGAACTCAGTTCATAGTCATCAATAGAAATATAGGTTAAACCTTTCCCTTCGATCTCCAAATGTCTCTAGGGAATTTTGCCACTTGCACACCTACGAGATTCAGGAATAAATGGCAATGCACTCCCATTGTCCTCAATAACCATGGGAATACTCCCACTATCATCTACTAATGGAGGAATTTCCTCACCACTCTCCATATAAGTCTAGTGTCAACCTAGACCTTTTTATACTAGGGAACTTCATCTCAATGAAGTCCATATCACGAGATTCGACGTTTTTTAAGCGACCCTCTTCAAATTCATAGCATAGGATGTACTCATTTTGAGTTTTCAGGATATCTAATAGAAATACATTTAGTTGACTTTTTATCTAGTTTTCTAGTCAACTGATTTGATATATGCATCAACCATGTTGTCCCCCATGGGCACAAATGTGATAGGATAGGCTTTCTACCGGTCCACAAGTATAAGTTTTTAGGTACTAACTTTGAAGGCCATATATTCAATATGTACGACGGTCAACAAAGCATCTCCTGAAAACCCACTGGGGGATTTGCCTATTCCAACATGGACCTCACCATGTTCATTAGGGTACAATTCCTTCTCTTTGCAATACCATCTTATTGTAGAGTATAGGGCATCATTTCCAGTTGATAAATCCCATGATCTTCACAAAGTTTTCTGAATCTCAAAAGTATACCCGTCCCCCTGTCAATTCAAAAAACCTTAATCCTCTTTCCTGACTAGTTCTCAACCTCCAACTTAAAACTTTGGAAGCAATCAATTGCTTTATATTTATGTGATACTAGTTACACATAATTAAATCGTTGAGTAATCATCAATAGAACTGATGAAATATTAGGATTTGTCAAGGGCCTTCACATTAAAGGAACCACATATATTGAAGTGAATGACTACTACCGGTCATTTTGATCTTTGAGCTTTAGGGAATGGTTTTCTAGTTAATTTTTCCATTAGAAAAGGTTCACATGTGGGTAGGTTTACTTTGGTTGATCCCTAAAGCCCTTCTTTAACTAATCTTAACATCTTATCTTTACTAATGTGATCCAATCTTGCATGCCATAATATATAATCATCACAGTGGAATAAGAAAAAGTGGGAAGGAATGTATTATAAAAAAGAGTAGATGAATAATTAAAAGAATCATCCAAATTAAAAGTAAATAACCCATCATGAAGGAAACCACCAAAAACATAAACATGCTTGAGTTTAATTTGAATTCCATTATCTAAAAAAGATATCAAGTGTCCTTCTAAAGATAGTTTGGGTACTGAGAGGAGACTCCTCCTCATCCTAGGAGTAGAGCACATCATGAGAAAACATGGTATGAGCAGATCAAAACTCCAAACAATAGGTCCACATTCCCACCATTTCTTCTGCAATATTGTTTCCTATGAATATCTTTATGCCTCCTACTGGAACTCGGTGAACCTCCACAAACCCACCTTCATCCCTTGCTATGTGTATCGTTGCTCCTGAATCCACAATCCAACCATTAGAAAGTGGATGAGAAACTATTACCTATGTGCACACATTAGCAAAAACAATAGAATGATCAGTTTGTACCTTATTCGGCTCAGGGCACTCATGAGCGAAGTGGCCAGTCTTCTTGTAATTGAAGCAAGTCAAGGCCGATTTGTCCCTTGGAGAGCTCTTGCCATGCGTGCACATGCATTTAGTATCATGATCTTTCACTTCCTCTTTCTTAGGAGTAGCTTTCCCCTTCAACTTGCCTTTGGATTTCTTACCACCCTTAGTCTTGCCTTGTCTAGTAAGCATGAGGACACTGCTATCACTAGCAGAGGGCCATTTTTTCTCATGTTCTAGATGGTGATTTAGTTACATAACTTAACATTCTTAGCATGTGTTACCATTATCTTCATCTGTTCCTAAGAAGGGAGTGAACAAAGGACAACCCAAATCTATCTCTTATCACTCAAACCATTTCCAATGGCTCAGGTGATGAATCATCTATGACATTTTCCTTTTACTCTGATATGGATGCATTTGGCGGCATTTTGTATGTTTCGAATGCCATCATGAGCACACGCTTATTAATAGCAAAGGTACCAGTAAACGAAAACTGCAAAGCATTCCACATTTTCCTAGTCATCGATAGCTCTCAAACTTCCCAATCAGGTCATTGTGCATATCTCAAACTTCCCAATCAGGTCATTGTGCATATCTCAAATTTCCCAATCAGGTCATTGTGCATATCTCAAATTTCCCAATCAGGTCATTGTGCATATCTCAAATTTCCCAATCAGGTCATTGTGCATACTACTTAACATGGTAAGCATGTAAAACAATCACTTTTGAGCCAATTCTGCTAAGCTTCTATGTCACAACATGCATGTGCATTCGTGCTATCCTTACAAGCCTTCATACTGGAGGTAACATATTCCAGTACCCAATTTAGGGAGGTTCGCGTTATCCATATGTCATAATTATTGTCATTCCGTTTTTCCAATCTAGGGAGGATCGCAATCACATTTTTAGAGGCTATAGCCGTCTGCATGCGTGAAGAAATGAGGAAAAACACAATAAGTACCATAAATAATATTTTGTTCACACAAGCTCGCGCATTCACGTACATGTATAATTATTTTCATGAGTTGCTTGAGTCTTCAAGAATTAACGAGCTATACATTCAAAATAACCTGAACAAAATTTTCCTGACAACCATGCTAGGGCTAGTAACCAGGATTAGGTCAACCCTAGTGACCAAGGCCATTGATCCCCGTCATCACATAATTGTTTGCATCCCAGATGCAAAAATACCACATGAAAAGGAGAAACTGATTGAAGTCAAAATCCAAAACGATGCAATCATATTACCTATGCATTATCGACATCAATCACAACCACAAGATCGGCAAAAAATGCACATAAAATAAATCTAGGGCCAAGCAAAATTAGCATATGAGACCCAGCTAGTTGCATTCCTCTTCGCGAGCTAGCCCAAAACCATATCGGGTTTGCCAAAAACAGATACTTGAAGGTAAAGTTATACCCCTGGAAAGTTCTAAGGATGCATTATAGCAGTGTGCGCCACGAGGGCACCTAGAACAAGTGAAAAAGTGAGCCGTGGACGCATGAAAAAAGCGTGTGGCTGTAGACGCACATTAACAGTGTAGCCTCAGATAGAAATACATGTCGCACAATCTTTTTAGCACAGCTAGGGCCACACAAAAACAAAGTGAGGCAAGGTCACAAATTGTAGGGCTACCACCTCAAAGGTAACAGTGCGGCCTCAGGGGATAGGGAAAGTGGGACCGAACAGTCAGCTTGTGCACCTACAACCTCACAAAAAATGAAAGGTCGTAGTTGCATCTTTACTGCGTGTCTTTTATCGATCCTAGTTATTGAGGCTACATGGTCTAGTGTACAGCCGAGGCTACATGTTTATGATGTCTGCAAGTGGAATGTGTGGCACCGCACAGGCCTGACTTACATGTGTAGTCTGCATGTGTGAAAGCCCAGACGTGACTGCATGGGTACTGCTGTGCACAGCAGCACCAGCCACTGGTCCAAGTTTTTGGTCGTGCACTGTAAACGGGACTATTATGCTGGACCTGTTCAGGTGTGTGCCACATGCGCAGCAATTGGCATGCACAAATGGATCATTGGGTCACCGGCCCATGCTCTCTGCCGGGCACCACGCAGGTCCACCGCACAACCACTATGCAGGACTTGCGATGGTGCATATGCTAGGCACATAACCCGGCATGCCCTCTCACGTGAATGTGTGTGGGAGCGTGATTCCACGTGCTTTCAGGTGAACTAGCATGGTGGTCTCTCACACAAGACCACCATGGGTCCAGGTATGTGCAACACACGTTTGGGCGGCTCGACCAGGCCCTGTGGATTTCGATCAAGCCTATGAGAGCGTCGTGCTCTGATGAACATCCCTTGACTCCTGCAGGGCACATCTCACATCTAGAAAACAGGAAAAGTACAAAAAATAAAACAAAAAACAGATCCAAAGAAAACAATTTTTTTTATGTTTTTTGTGTTTTCACACATTAACCGGAGTGATTATCAGATCCAAAAACAAATTTCTACCATAATGGCTTTGCTATTAATGTTAGAACCTATAAAGCCATAAAGGCAATGGAAACACAAAGTAAAGGATCAGATAGAAACCACATACTTTTTGGATCCCTCCTATGCGGCTTATATGACCTTCTTCCATTTTCCTCCTTTTCACACTTCTCCAATTTGAGAGCTTGATATTGCAATCCTAGGCCCACTCTCAACTAGAACTAAGAGTATTGTATACAAAGTTCAAGTCCTCGAGCTATTTGATGGAAGTGGCTCGAGAGATCTCACCGTTTTATCTATGGAAGTCTATTTGCGACTGACTTTTTAGAGAGATAAAATACTCTCTATAGGGGAAAAGAGAAAATAAAAGAGAAAGAGAGAAAGTGTCCCATGAGGGGATCTCTACAATTTATTTCTCTATGCACTCCACTTTTTTATATAGTAGTACCCATTTTCCAAGGGTCAACAGCTACTGTGCCCTTGATATTTTGGATTCTTTAGTTATCCAAAATATTCGTTTATATTTATCTCTCATTATTCATTTAGTCAACAATCCAAATATCCAAAAAACCTTCCCGCCCATAAAGGGGTGGGCCCAACCAAAAACCGACAAGTAATTTCCTATACATGTTTCTCTTTTTTTTTTTTTTTTTTTGGGCAAAGAATTTTCTATACATATTTCAATATCACACACCACTTGAAACAAGGTAAGCCTAGAAGCACAACTTCGGTTATGATAGCCAAAGGTTGCTATCTTTACACGTTGTTAATAGCTTTAGGGTAAATCATTACTTTGATTTTGATTTGGATATATTCAATCTATGATTTTATTAATGGATCAACCGGTTGTTAAACTGGTTCCACTGATGACAAAAAATCATAACCAAAAAAATCAATAATTATCCACAAGCGTTAGTAAATTTTTTTTTTTTACGTGAGCGATCTGATATGGAGATGAAATGTAAAAGAGGGGGGTCCATTTTCGACAACAATATCCAATTCGTTAGGCACATAGCTTGTCTTGTATATGGGCTTGTCATATAATATAGAGCAATAATGGATAAGTGTATCTATTATCAGGCTAATCTAACCTCAACAACTCTTCAAAATACAAATATAAAGGCAAAAATGAGCTGCAAATAGTGATTTTATCAAATATAGACCTTTCTTTTCCCCAAAGGAGAATATTTATATTAATAAAGTTTCACATAATCTTCACATGTCATTTTACTTTTATAAAATAAAAAAAAGTACCTACACTAAATTTAATATTTAATATTTGTGATTTTCAGAGTAATTTTTATCTTTTTTCTCATCTATGATGAGAAAAAAAGGAAAGAAACAATGGAGGTAAAAATGGTAGGAAGTCTTGGATCAGAATGTCGAAGGGGTCCTTGGTCTTGTCGGTATGGTTGGATTATTGAGAGATCACCCTCTTGCTCGCTTACTCAAGGCATGTTGGGGACTTGTTCCAAAAATGGTGTAGAGATAGAGCGTTGTTGCAAAGCCCATAGCTTCTACAAGAAGGGCAGACAAGTATGGTCATGGAAATGACTCTATAAATACTATTCATGAAAGGTGCTAACAGTGCCGAGGCAATTAGGGGTGGGAAATGGGTAGAGTCCACCAATGGACCTAATGGGTCGACTTGATCGGGTCTAGGACTTCAACATTGGACTGATGGCTTGGGCCAGGTCCAGTTGACCTTGGCTGATGCAAGTCGAGTCGAGATCAGGGTCAAGCCAACCGACCCTGTGTATAGGAGTATAAGAATCATGTAAGGGCAATGATTTCACGCAACTGTTGTATAGCAATATGATGCAACAACCTTAAAAACCCATTTTATGGCCATTTGTTTGATCCAAATTTTGAAATATACACTCTTTTCATTCTAATGAACAGTAAAAAAAAAAAAGAAAAAAATGAAAACATAACCTAACATAGGCCGTTCCTTTTAGTGAGATACTTAGATGTAGGCCTTAGAAGGATTTTTTCATTTCTAATTTTTTTGGATGGCTTTATTATCATTAGATGAACAATATTAAAAAGAAAAAAATGATTTTGAGTTTATAAAGGCTAAGATCTTGAAATTCACAAAATGAATGGTCTAAATTCGTTTTTGGAGGGGACTCATTTTGACCATATCTAGGGTTCAAATTGAACTTTTCTTTTTGGGGATTAATTATTGAGATGAAGAGAGTGTGTGTGCAAAATTTGAGGTCATACAAATACCACACATGCTTTTCTAGAAGTGTCGTTGCATTATACTATGATACAACCGTTGCATTAGATCATTGCTTATCATGTAAATAATATCAACTATAAATTGAATATAATGATACTTTTTTATATCTAGACCCAGACCTAACGGGTGAACTTTGAACTCAACAGATTTGGACTCATCCAAAGTCCAAGTTGGGTCTAGGTCTAACTTAGACCTAGTCAGGTCTCCTTCTACCCAACCCAACCCATTTATAGCCCTCATGACAATTAGGCCCTTCGATAAATGAATTTAAAGATCCTTGCTCGGTGAAGTGGTAGCTTTTGTGCATGCATTTGGATGCCGTGTTTGATAACATGAAGTTTCTTCCAAGAACTTGGAAGTTGCCTGTTATTGTAGTTGCTCCGTGTTTGATAAAGGTTAGTAGTTTAAAATGGTAAGTTACTTGTTACTGTAGATCTTCCCCCACTTTAGGCTTAAACAAAGTTCTGTCGATTTGGACGGAACTTAAAATTGGAAGTTCGATGGGGAAGTTCCTCGAATGAAAAACCCGCAAGACCCTTGTTTACTCTAACAAAGCTCTCTCTTCTATGTCTCTCTCTCTATCTCTCTTTATTCTCTGTGCAGAAACCCTAACCGCTTCCTCTCTTTGGTGAGACAAAAACCCTAGCTGCTTCCTCTCCCTAGAAAATCTCTCTCTCTCTC
>NW_006495933.1:736015-747062 GCF_000471905.2 Amborella trichopoda | reverse complement strand
TCAAGTGAAAACCTCGAATATGCTTCTCATCATTATAATACTAATATGATAAAAGAAGTTCAACATACAATGCATAAGTCACAATCACCTTACTTAAAGTAGAGTAGTTAAGGACAACAGATCACAGGTACAGTTAAAAGTTCATGCACAAAGCTTCAATAAGATAGGCAAATAGATCTATTTACTCTTGAAGTAGAAGCTACATCGATTAGGCTAAGCCAAGCTTGAACTTGAGACTTCTACCCTCACTCAGAAGGGAGGACAATGACAAGTGGGTAAATCCACTTCTTAATGTCCTCACTCATGCACACAATCCCCAGCACACTTTGGGGTTTCGATAAGCAGTGGCCTTGTAAGACACGACCCTCTCCTTATGTCCTTCTGGTGATAGAGTATTACATTACCATTAGGTGACCCAAAGCGTAGTACCCATAGATCTGGGGGGCCGCGACCCTCCCAACTACTCACATCCTGAGTCTCGTCCTATCATGGGGAGTCAGGGGAAGATCGCAGTTGTCGACACTATCATTCACACAGTAGGTTCCCTTCCCAACAGGCAGCTGCCAGCACCATCATTCACACAGTAGGTGCCCATTCACATAACACATAAGCATCGCAGCTGCCAGCACCATCATTCACACAATAGGTACCCTTCCCAACAGGCAGCTGTCAACACCATCATTCACACAGTAGGTGCCCATTCACATATCACATAAGCAGCACGATACCATTATTCACCTAGTAAATATCCATTCACATATCACATAAGCGGCATGATACCATCATTCACACAGTAGGTATCTATCCACATATCACATAAGCAACATGATACTGCCATTCACACAGTATCTATCCATTCACATATCACATAAGCAGCAGGATATCAAATTATGACAATATCAATATTTCATCATGATAGCAGCAATATCGCATTAAATAGTGGCATATCACATTCAAGAAATATCATAATGATAGTACCATAGTAATGACGACATTATTTCAGTTAAGCCTTACAGCTCGATTTCCTGCCATCAAGGGCAATGACATGCTCTCACCATGAGGGTCGTAACTTTAAGACCGTTTAGAGTTTGAAGATGATTTCAAACCAATTTTGAACTAAACACATCTATCCTTCAAATGGGATTAGTTTGAAGATAATTGGACTCCGTTTGGCCTCTTAAAGGTTCAAAGAGGTGAGGATTTACTAGCTGCACCCTATAGTGCACAGGGGACAATGACATACCCTACTTCATATCACTATAACTCCCAAACCATGAAGCAAATTATGACAATTTCAAAATAAAAGTTTAATTTCTAACAAAGCTAATTTGGAAGCATTTGGCTTCCATTTGGTAGTTCAAAAATTCATGCCAAACAAGGTGATAGTTCTGGATTTTATCAAAACTTCCTACAGAGACATACTTTCATAAAACAAAGTATAACTTTCAATTTAAAAAGAGTTTCAAAATAGTTCCTTCATGAAAATTTTAGCTCATTCAAATATATTTCAAATGCCTATGGTTTGGATGAAAATGAACTTCATTTGGTTATAGTTAAAATCAGTGACAACAATGGCATTAGTGAAAAAGCAGGAAAAACAGTCAATAGTAATCTACCTTCTCATTTTGAAATATAACTTTATTTTTATAAAGAATTTTAACAGTGAGAAAAAACAAACATTTTACTGGATTCATACATCTTTCTAATGGAGGTAATTTGAGGTCAATTGGACCTCATTTGACTGTCCAAAAGCCTCCTTCAAGAACACACATAATTCCTGAATTTCACAGTGGCATATAACATGTCTCAAGAACACATTCCATGACTTTCATTTCATGGTGAGAAACATGATAACAACCATTCTCTCACAATACACACACATAACATGCATTTATTACATAATCTAAGAGTCACACATTCATTCTCACATCCACCATTATCATAGAACAAAAGCCCCAATTTTCAATGAAAAAGGCGTAAGGATTTTCTACATCACATATATTTCCATTGCTCATTTCACATTCATTAATCCTCCTTATGACTACAATGCAATGGTGATGGATCCACTTACCTGATCAGTAATGGTGCCTTCTCACAAACTCTTCTTGCACAACTCACACCCACCCAACAATGGTTGCTCGCCAATATTTCCCAACCTTGCCTTAGAGAGAGAGAGAGATGCGGGAAAAATGTGTGGCATGGGTTAGAGAAGAGGGTTAAGTACTCTTGAAGGTGGGGTGTCTTTCCAAGTGGCACCAACAAGCTTAAAAATTTGGACAAGTGGCTACAAGTAAGCATGCACTCTCCAAGTGGCACTCACAACTCATGCATGCTAGAAATACGGGCAGCAGTGACCAGCAGGTGATAGCCCACTCTTCATGCGACGCTACCACATGCGTGTGCCCCGCTCCCTTCACTTCGTCGCGCGCTCTCTCTCTTTTGCACACGCTTCTTTCTTTCGTCGCGCCGCTCCGCTGCACGTGTCCTTCACTTCGCCTCGCGCGCTGCCTCTTCGTCGCACACTTCTTCCTTTCACCATGCCTACAGCCGCGCACATCTCCTGTGCCTACTTGCCGTGAACATCATCTCCGGAAGACCTATCGCCGTGCAACTCACACTACCGCGGGCCCCACCGCTGCGCTACTCTTCTTTCCCTCTATCGCCGTGAGGCCCACACTCTACTTATCCCGTCATGCACTCAACCGGCCAGGATAGGCCGAATCCTTACACCAGAAGATGATGAGCTCGAAGAGCTAAAATAAAGTGTATAGTGGAAGCATCCCTGATACCAAGAAAGTGTAGCTCAAGCTGGGTAGGGGGTTTAAAGGTCACACACTTATCATAACAATCGATAGTGGCATGGTGTGTGGACAACCTATCGATGCCCAAAATAATATCAAAGTCCTGGATATCTAAGAGTATCAAGTCTATAGGCAGGACACGCCCCTCAAGCAATACCCCACACTGCTTGTACACCGTGTCAGTCAACAAAGAGTCCCCCATAACCGTGCACACTTCTAAAGTATAGAAAAGAGGAGAACATTCAACATTAAGATGACATGCAAAATGAGGTGCCACAAAAGAATGAGAAGAACCAGGGTCTAGCGGAATCCTAGCCTCTCTACTACAAACAAAGAGTATACCTCGGATCACTGAGGTAGAAGCCTTAGCCACCTTCTCTTTGAGTGTGAACACCCAACCGTGAGTCTTTGGTCTATTCTTCGGCTTCATCATCAGGCAGTCCTTGATCAGGTGGTCAGGCTTGCCACATCTAAAACATGCTCTTGTCTTCTTGTAGCACTCAGCTACAGAGTGGGTTCTCATTCCATAGTACGAGCATGTCGGGTGCTGGTTCTCCCTCACATTGCCCGAGAAAGTCTTCTAGGTCTTCACATTGCCCTGCTTAGTTTTTCCCTTAAAGTCTCTCTTATGTGATGGCCGAGACTTCCTCTCAAAATTGTCGGATGGTGGGGACCTTACTCTCCCTTCCTTCCTTAGCTGATGCTCCTCACAGTCCTTTCAATCTTCATGGCTAGATCCATCAATGGGGAGAACACTTTAAGATTGGCTGACATCACTCTCCCCCGGATATCTGGTCTGAGGCCCCTCTCGAATTTGCTCACCTTACAAACCTCTGCTTTCATAATATGCAGCACATACCAAGAGAGCTCTGTAAACTTGGCTGCATACTGCTCTACTGACATCTTCCCTTGCTGTAGCTTGATGAATTCAACTTCCTTCCTCTCTCCGACGGAGTCAGGGAAATACTTCTCATTGAATGCCACTAAGAAGTTCTCCCATGTTGCCGACTGCTTCACTGAACTCCACCAGTGCTCGGCATCCCTTCCAGCATGAGGGCCCCCAATCTTACTTTTTACTCGACCGAACACCGTAAGACCTCAAAGATCTTCTCTACTTGCCTCCTCCATCTATCAGCCTTTTTTGCTCCTCCTTGCCCCGAGAATACTGGTCGTGCAAATCTCTTGAATCTTTCAATTAACCCACCATCTATATTGTTTGGGGCAAGGGCAATTGGGGCCAGCATATTTCATGACTTGAGTCGTGGCCTCGAGCATCCTAAAGAATTCTCCGAAAACCTCTGTGTTCCCATTACCCACAATCGAATTGCTGGCACGAGCCCTCGATATCTTGATCT
Organism: Amborella trichopoda; assembly: GCF_000471905.2. Next base: position 742,906 of record NW_006495933.1, on the reverse strand, counting down.
GAAATAGGAATATCTAGAAACTAGTTATCAGCCTATTCCTATATAACTTAAGGGCCCTTTAAACCTTAAGCCAACAATCCTAACCTAGTCACTCTGATACCATAATTGTCACGACCTACCCTGGGCCCTATTGGGGCCCACCTAGGATCGGCACCGGGCTTGTCGAGGCTCAAGGTGGGAGTCAGACAATCGAGATACTCGAAAGAACATACTAGAGCGTACATGAAGAAAGGAAAAGAAAAAAAAAGAATAAATGAATACATCTAATAGAGTCCAACTTATATACAGAACATTTAAGGCCCAATAGACCCAAAAGGAGAAAATTGAATCAAAAAAATAAAACATATATGCGAATATCTAGCCTTACTAGCACAACACAATCATAACAATAAAACCTAGAAGACAACAACATGCTTCCAAAAGCCACCACTTCACACCAATATATGTCACTCCTAGCTCCCAATCTACAGTGGTGAAACAACAGAATGAGCTACAAGGCCCAGTAAGCAGAAATTTGATGTATTGATTTCATGCATTCTAATACATGGTATTATACATATTCATTTATAATCTTACAACTATCATGTACTCCTTATTGGACAAATAAAAGAAGCATGATACATAAACCATATGCACATGATTCATATCAAGATTCATATCAAGATCAACAATAATCTAAATTTAGTAGTATAAAATATTACTGCAATTAAGTATCAGATATAATCAAATAATTATGCAACCTGCAGTGGAAACACTACCACCAGGGTTGTCCAATCGTAGCACTCCTACCTTAAACCTGCAAGAGAGACGCCACCACCGGGGCAGTCCGATGTGTAGCGCTTCACACACACACACCACCCAAACGTAGCCTCGTAAGACACGGCCCTCTCATGTGCCCTTCTGGTGAGAGAGCACTACACTACTAAATGGGTCCCAATGAGTAGTGCCTCACATAAGTTTTTTTTTGGGATACGCCCAAACACAAGTACTCCATAACTCTCATCATATCATAGAGAGCAGGGAAAAATCATAGTTGTCGGCACAAATATCTCATCAAATCATAAGATAAGCATGTTTCCATGTACACATATCTTATTAGAAGCAGGTCACCATGCATAGATCATATAACAGAAGCATGTCTCCATGCATACATATGTTATCAAAAGCATGTCATATATATAATCACAAGAAACATCAACATGTCTAGAGCATGCTATACATATAATTATAAGAGACATCACTATGTCATATTATCATGCTTGTCAATTCAAGAGACATTATCATGTCAATAGCATGCTACATATCAATATAATAGACATACTATATCATTTTATCATACTTATCCATTCAAGAGACATTATTATGTCAATAGCATACTGCATATCAATGTAATATAACAAGAAACAGATTGCGTAACAAGCAGTGGAGTAACAATCATGAACTTATCTCATAACAGGACGCGTGTTCTCAAGTTCTCAAGTTACAATCATGACGGAGTAAGTGATCACGGTAGATAAAGAAAATCTAGGCTACCGCTCAACAATACAAGCTCACAGATTGAGTCCGAGAGCTTTTGCTCGAGACGGGACAAGTTTAAGGTCTGAAAACACTATTTTTTTGGTTTTCCAAGGCGACCTTTTCCCACTAAAATTTACTTAACTTCAAAAATACACAACATTAAGTCATGGGACCTATTTCCAGAGAAGTCAGACCCATAAATGTACAACTTTAATTTAGAAAGTGGCACCAAATAAAAGACCCAAGTTGGCCAAACTGCCTAATATTCGAGGGGTAACTTCTGTTTTATGCAGCAGAAAATGCAAACTGACATGCCATTAGAAAAATGACTATAACTTTCAAACTATAGGGAATTTTATCATGAGCCCAAAACTAAATTAAATTAGACTCATTTTTCTGGCATTATAAAGTGGTTTCATTTCACTCTAATGAGTTGTGGTCAGTCAAAAACGCCATGTATGAACATGTAAAATCCCTGGAATTCAATTCTCAAATCCATCATACTCATATACAAGGTAAAAGATGCTCTAATAATTCATTCCAAATACTAAAGAAGTTTTGAAAATTCTCAATTAAGATTGTGATATTTTTAGCACTATCAATCATCAAATCAAGGCCGATATTCCTACTTACTTAAGAAAGAGACCGCCAAACACCGCCACTCGAGAACACCGTCCAAGGAAGAGGAGAAGCAAGCCAAGAGGGCGAGAGGGAGAGCCCAAGACAAGGAAGGGGTGATCACCTAGTGTACTAAGGGGTAGAGAATAAGCTAGCCAAGTCTCAAGGGTGAGGTTGAGATTGATTAAAATAGAGATGAGACTAAATAAAGGTGTTTAAATACAAATGTGGATGACCATGCCCACTTTAGTGGAAAATTTCCATAAGTTAATCGTGCATATGGGGCGGTGTTTATGTGCATGCATGTGTCCATAGCATGGACGTATGAGGGTTTATGTAAATATGCATGAAATGGGTATTAGGGTGCCACATGGCACACGTGCACATAGTGTAGAGATTTCATTATGTATACATGCATGTGGCCATGGGTATGTATTCATATGAACATCATATGCATGTGGGTGTGTGTGGGTGCCACATGGCACTTATGCATGTGTGTGATCATCGTTAAGCATGGGTGTGTGTGTGTGCATGTGTAATGCTGGTGCAAGGGTGTATGTGTGCATAACTGTAGTGATGGTACATGGGTGTGTGTGTGCATGAGTGTAATGATGGTGCAGGGTTGTTGATTGATTAATCATAAGCATTAGAATGCGTTCCTCATACCTAGGGATGTATGCTCGTGCAACGCGAGGGTCCAAATTTTCAGTCCGTAGGGCCAGCGAGCCCGCCAGACTGCACAGACCATAACTTTCTAACGGTAGCTCGAAATCAAGTGTGTCACGCACCACTGAAACCTTTGAGGTCTCCTCTATAACCAAGAACTTAAGCGGTTCCAAAATGCACTAGTCGAGATTTCTATGCCCCTACAGAAACCGACAAGGTCTGAAATCAAGATCGGGCAAAACTTTTAATTGGTAAGAAAAACATGAGGACAAAATACATTAATAAAGCACGATAAAAATATCAATCCTTATACTCTCTCTTCTCTTCTTTGCAGAAGATTTGTCTCTATGAGAGGCAGAAACCCTAGCCGCTTCCTCTGTGACAAGCTCTCTCTCTTTCTCTCTCGCTCTTCTCCCTTCGCTCCCTCTCTCTGTCTTTCTAGAAGCTCTCTCTCTTTCTCTCTCGCTCTTCTCCCTTCGCTCCCTCTCTCTGTCTTTCTAGAAGCTCTCTTCTCCTTTGACCCATCTCTCTCTCTCTACAAAAACCCCATCCTTGGCCTCTCTCTCTTTACAGAAGGCCTCGTCTTCCTTCGCCCTCTTTCTCTCTATCGGAACATGAACCCCAATATTCACCAGCCCCTCTTTCTCTTTATAGAAACCCCAATATTTAGCCCCTCTCTCTTTAGAAAAGCCCCAATATTCAGCAGCCGCTCTTTTTCCTTTGCCCCTCTCTCTCTCTACAGAAGCCCCAATATTCAGTACACGGGAAGATCTCTAACTCTCTCAATACTGTGGATGAGCTCCATTTACATTGTCATTGAATGAATGCTTCTCTGCCTATTTCTTTATTTATGACTACAAAATCATTGGGTTTGTTTGTTTTTGTGGTTATATCATCATCTATGGCTGCCCATTCCTCAAATCTCTTTGCATAATTCAGTAGTTGTTAATCTTCAAAAACTTTTAAATTCATACTTTTTGTCACCTGAAAATGGCTTCATCCTAGAAATTATGGGCCTTTAGTTCAATAGAGAAATGCTAAAACATGATTAGAATTTTTATTATGACATTGTAGTGTTGGGATGGCATCGGTTTATATGATTAATATGAGTTGTTTTCTGACCTTATTGAAGTTCAAATTCTAAGTATTCTGATATTAGCACTTCTAGGCTTGCAATTCTCGATAGAGCCAACAGTTGAATCGACAGTTTTCTTTATTGTAGCCCATTGCAAAGATGGAGGAGTTAAGCTAGTGACTAAGGAATTTGTGAAGGAATATGCAGTTTCATTCATTTTGTATAATGAATCTGTGTTATCTATGTTTGATGTCTTCTTGTTTCCTTTAAATTATGCAAACAAGGATATGTTGCATAAGGTTCATGTGAATGATGGAAGTAAGAATGCTATATGACTATGACTTACTCTAGTCGATTGAATGCAAATGTACCTTAGTAACCTGAGATTTGAAAATTTACTTATATTTTTCTTTTCAATTTTTTCTTATTACTGCTAAGGATGGATACATCACTACATGGCTACAAGCATTTGACTAAAATCAAAATTTGGAGAATAACAGGTAGAAATCTCTTGTTTCACATATAAATAACGGCACACATGCTTCTCTAAAGAAATTGGTTGATGATGTTTCATTTTTTTGTTTGTTTCTTTTAAGAATGATTACTGGATTTATATTTTATAGTATGAATAAAATCTTGTTAATATTAGTTTTTTGCTTTATAAATATCACCCATAGATGAATAGATTATACTTATTTGAGTGAGTGTGAGAGAGAGAGGTGAAAATATTGTTATTTTATGGCTAGAAAACATGATTAGTTTATATTCCCATATGTCAACAAAACAATCACAAAGTTTATATTCCCATTTGTAGGGTTGGATTGACCAATCACCTCTTTTGTCTCTATTCTTACATTCTTCTAGAATATTATTATCTTCAAATTCTATTGTTCAAAATTTGAACCATTGCCAAAGTTATTACCATCTAAAATCTATCTTTCAAATTCTTATATTCTTCTGGAATATTATTCTTCTGGAAGGCCAGATTTCATGTACTCAGGAATCAAATGTAGTATCCTTTACGAATATAAGTTGATGTAGTTGTTGCATGTATAATATTGCACAACTACCCCATGATGACACGAGGAGCTGATAACAGAAGAGAGCTGTGTTTTCGAAGGAGGGTTGAGAGTTAACATGCATCACAAATGTTTTAAGAGATAACACACAAGTGTTGTGTGTCATTATAATCTTAGAGAGAGATGGGTGATTACTTCCATTCTACCATCCATTCTACAAGGTATTTTCTCTCTCTCTAACACTCGCATTTCAATCTTCGCCTTCCCTATACGTTGGTATATGCATTTATCTAGTTAATACCAATCATCCTTTTCATACTCGGAAATGATTTTATTCATGGTCTGATTGAGAAATTGTTATGTTTTAATTCATGGTTGTTTTCTTATTGGGGTTTTCAAATGTGGGTTGTATCTGAGACCTTTAATGTTGTAGCTACTGCAGTTGTTCTTGTTCATGTTCTCTATTATGATTGTCTTTGCTTTCTACTTTGTTTCTTTACTTGTGTTTTTTGTTTTGAGAGTGGTGGGTTTATTTATTTTTCGTCCTCGTTTTTTACATATGATCTGTTTGCCATCTAGCATCCGCTTCTTTGGGCAGTTTTTCATGTCTAGTTGGGCAATTTCCTTCTTTTATTGCTAGTTTTAGTTGATTCATATGAGCGTGATAATGTCTATGCTATAAAAATTTCTTTATTCTCTCTTTTTATAGTTAACATGTCAGTTATCATTACATTACTATTTGATCGCTTGATTCAGTTCCATCAACGTTGTTGGTTAGTTTCGAGTCTGAGTTATTAGTTTGCTTGTTTTTCCTTTTGTTTTGGGGGCCCTATTTTGTGAGGGTTTCTTAATTTTGACATTGCTCCAACAATTTGAGACTACTTAAATGATTTTTGTTTATTTATTTGTATTCGCTTATATTGTGTTTGAGACAACCAGGTTTTGGCTGGGATAAGGCTAATCGAATGGTGACTGCCAAACCAGTCGTATGGGATCAGTGTACACCAGTAAGTTGAAACATATTTGTTGTCTATTTCTTTGTGGTTTTTCAAGTTTAGGTGCAATGTTCACAAAAATTCAATGCATACATGTGTTCTCCTTACATGAGTTTACTTATGTGACAAAGTAGAGAGGCAAGTCTTTGCCTGTATACTTCAACAAATTGGAGAAGATATTTGGCATGGATGCTTCGGATTGGAGCCATGTGGAAGGGGGAAGAAATAGGTGTTGATATCTTCCTCAAGACATCTCGGAATCTCAAGGTTGTCTTCTTAAGCATCTAGCCTTTGCTTTCATGAAAATTCTAATTGTTGTCTAAATCTTTTTTTTAAAATTTTGGGAACAGTGTGGGACAAACAACAATATTGTTTTATTGTTGAATGAGATATATTTTTGAGGTTGGGATATGGATGCAGCAGTGGTGAATGTATGTCTAAGTAGTGTTCAAGCTATTACAAGTTATTGTTGAATGGGCTCGTTTTTTGCTGCTTGCATATGGATGCATTAATTGTGCATATGTATTTGTCTGTTGTGTTGAAGCTATTATAGCACAATCCAATAAAATACAGGAAACCAAATCCATAATTGCCATGACCGTCGATAGATATGAGTGTGCATGTGTGTGAGTGCATGTGTGTGTGAGAAATAGCAAGAGAGCGAGAGAGAGTTTGTATTCGGTTTAAGAAGAAAGTCATCAACTATCTACTTATGATATTTAAACACCTATTCCACTTCATAATTGTAAAAAGACTCAACAAATTGTATACCCACAATAGTTGAGAAAATATATTGATTTCTATTTTCAGATAGTCGATTAGGAAACTAGTGATTTGGGATACAATATTGAACTAAGGTTGTGCTTGACATTGTCTACAGACTGCTTTAATTTTGAGGTGCAATGAAGTTTATCATGCAACATCTGCTTTAATTGTTATACAAATATATCTCTCTAGGATGCTTCTCTCACTCGTCAATAAAATTCTCTCTCTCTCTCTC
>NW_006495933.1:683199-729272 GCF_000471905.2 Amborella trichopoda | reverse complement strand
ACTACAAAACGCGTATAGGTGAAAATGTGCAGTGATTTCGCCTACCCTCATCACCGCCCAAAGTACTTCGTACGGTCACGATCGTCCGGTAGTGTTTCATTTTTTAGTTTTTTTATACAATTTGAAATAACTTGAAATTTGGAACTTGTGTTCATAAAAAATAGATGAATCTACGAAAAAATATCAAAAAAATATGTTACATGAAAAACATTGATCAAAATACCCCTGGTCAATTGTTTTTTGTGAATTTTTTTTTATATTTTTATTAGGTGTGCCTCAGTAAGATATCGGTCTAAATTTCAGATCATTCTGATATGTAAAAAAAAAATGAAAACTGAAACACTACCGGACAATCGTGTGATGAAGTTTGGATGGTAATGAGGATAAGCGAAATCACTGTTCATTTTCACCTATAGGCATTGGGATGAGTTTTCGATATATATATATATATATATATATGAGTGGATTCTGTCAGCCAATGGCCCAGATTCAATCTGGGCCCACGGGCTGACTACTATAGTGTCAACCAATGGCTCAGATTCAATCTGGGCCCACGTGCTGACTACTACAGTGTCAACTAATTGCCCAGATTCAATTTGGGCTGATTTGATAGTTATAATCTCATTTCGTATTTGAATTTTCATTTTTTTCTTCTACAAATCCAAATTACTTGAAATTTTAGGCGTTCATTTTTCTCATCAAGGCGTACCTAATAAAAATATATAAAAAATAATTCACAAAAATAAATAACCAAAATACCCCCTAAATATTTATGGGGCCATTTTGATGAATTTCTATTTTATGAATTATTTTTTTATATTTTTATTATATTCTTCTATTTTTGAAGAATAGATGCTCCAAATTTAAAGTGATTTGGATTTGTAGAAAAAAAATGAAAATTCAAATATGAAATGAGGTCGTGACCATCAGATTGACCCAGATTCAATCTAGGCCATTGGCTGATACTGTAGTTATCAGCCCGTGGGCTGACAGGATCTTTTCTTTATATGTATATAGATATATGTGTGTGTGTGTGTGTGTGTGTGTGTGTATGTGTGTGTGTGTGTGTGTGTGTGTGAATGTTGAGTTTAGCCCACTAGCTTATATAAATATATGAGCCCAACGACCCAAATTGAATCTGGACCGATTTGACAGCCACAACCTCATTTAATATTTAAATTTTAATTTTTTTTTCTATAAATCTAAATAACTTGAAATTTTAAATGTGCACTCTTCAAAAAAACGATAATCTAATAAAAATATCAAAAAACTAATTTACAAGAAATAAATTGATCAAAATACCCTTGAAAAGTTTCGAGGGTATTTTGGTCAATTTTGGTATAGCAAATTATTTTTTTAATATTTTTATTAGGTGTTCCTTGATGAGAATAATGGACGCCTTAAATTTTAAGTTATTTGAATTCATAAAAAACAAAATTTAAAATTCAAACATGAAATAAGGTCGTAACTGTCAGATCGGCCAAGATTCAATCTGGGCCATTGGGCTCATATGTTCATATGAGCTAGTGGACTAATGATACGATGCAATTGTTGTATAATAATCCAATAAAATGGTGTGAGGGCTTTATTTCAACTGTATGATCTTCTTTAATCTAATGGTTCACATATAAATAACAAAAAATGTTTAATGCCAAATTTCTAATTTTGAATTCGAAATCAAATTTCATGGAGAAATTTGAATCTCTCTTTCCTCGCTTCAAAGTCTAACTACAAAGGTCTCTCTCTGTGACGAGGCGCTCTCTCCCTGCACTGTGACCATCGAAGGCGCTCTCTCCCTGCACTGTGACCATCGAGGGCTCTCTCTCACTGTAGAATTTTTAGAGAGAGAAAGGTACAGAGAGAATAGGAGTTCAGTTCAGGGAAGGGAAATGAGAATGAATCTAGTGAAAGAGAGAAAGATAAGAAGCTTTAGAGAGAGAAAGAGAACATCCATGAGTAATGTGGCTTGCTATCAGTGGCACCTCAACAAAGCCTTTGTTCCATACACATGCATTTCCTTGGCCTCGAAACACTGGTTTTTCCAACACCCATTGCTGGAACTTGAACTAGAGGATAATTGAATTGCTGAGGGCCATTTGGGCTTCAAGTAATAGTGGCGCTGGTCATCTGGAGTCTCAGAGCCATAGGTATATGTTGAAAGAGAGAGAGGAGAGTGAAGATGAATCAGAGCTACCTTCTCTTTCACTCCATGCTTCCACCACATTCCAATGTGCCTGTTTTTTTATAGCAACAAAGGCTTGAACTTTTTTATGGAAGTCCATGAATATGTCTAAGCTTCTTGGTTTTTCTTTTCTCTCTCTAGATTTCTCTCTTGGAAAGAACTCGAATACCAATATCCATCTAGCTTTCTCTTGTTCTGGAAATCATTTCGTCCAATAGTTTACAAGAATCCGTAGTAAATGAAAGAATCACTTTCTATTTCAATTTGTTTTTGTTTTCATTCATTACAATGGATTTTCACTACAATTTATTCTTCAATTACAAATCAATAGTTGGAAAGTATTTAGGATCAATTGCAGTGATTTTATTATAACTCAAAAATGACGTTATTCTATAATCAATTGTTGTTGCTTCTACTGCCATTTTTGCAGCTGAAAATTTATTGATACATTCATGTTTTGATCACATTTTCTTCATCTCTATTACTCTAAATTGTATCTAAATTATGTGCTCATGTCTAGAAAATGTTTGGATAGAATTTAGATTAAATCACATGAGCAATTCACATAGAAATTAAATTTATTTTACCATTGTTTTTATATCAGAAAAAATAGCATCCTTTTCTTTGATTTTGATTAAAAGCAATCATCAAAAGATAAGGGAAATAAATTATGAGGCTGCAGCCTCCTGCTTTGGTTTCATGCGAATCAATCAAGGACTTTTAGACTAGTGGGAAATAAATTATGAGGCTGCACCCTCCTGCTTTGGTTTCATGCAAATCAATCGAGGACTTTTGGACTAGTAGTTATTAATTGGAATTCATTTGCAGACTTCTACATTACTCAGTCTGTTGAATGAATTCCCATTTAAAATTTGAACTTATTATGTTTGAAATTATGTGGCAAGGAATAGCAAGGCGGCTTCTTATAAAAGCTGCCAAGTTGGCATCTAACAAGAGAAGTCCAGCAAAGAATACTTCATATGTACTAGTCATGACATTGTTATTGAAGTTACCTTTGGGATCACGAGCTAGTTAACTTTCCCAACCTTAGATCAAGAAGTTTCCATAAAGGCTTTTGTTGGTTGAATGTCCCTCGCACCTCTCTTAATGAAAGAAAAAGAAATTGTAGATAGGCATACAAACACCTTTACTGATGAGAGAGGACTAAGAGAACCTACTAAAATTTAATGGTGCATCAACAACGTTTGAGAGGAGTGAATCAAGAGTTATCTTTTTGTTTTAATATTTTCCTTGGCCATCATCGAAATCAGATGACATCACCCATACATGTTTCTTTTTACTTCATGTCTTTGTAGCTTTGGTTGCGATCATCTGATTCATTTGATCTTCTGATTAACAAAATCTATTTAATCCATTGATTCCAAGATAGTTGTATTGACAAGAGCCATAGTGATTATTTGGAGTAATATTCGGTCGACATCAAGTGAATTGGATATCTTTTACTTATTCAACGCCATTCTTCCTCTTCTTTCTTAATATGTGATTGATCTTTATGAATTCTCTACATAAATTCAAAGCTCTTTTCAAAGTAACAATCACAATTCCAAAGCTTATTGCAAAGTAACATCCATTATCTGCAAGTTTGTTTGTTTTATTATTATTATTATTATTATTATTATTATTATTATTATTATTATTATTATTATTATTAGTATTATTATTATGGATCTATTGTGAATCGCCTCAAGACTTGTTGCGAGCAGCAGCAGAATGCGATACCCCAACAGTTCAAAATTCATTTTTTTTTCTTTTTATGCATTTATCATTGGTTGGTTCCATTGAATGGTTTCTCTATGTTTCAATGTTTTATTGACATCATCTTCAAGTATGGCTTTGATAATGAGCATGTATGAATCTGAACAGTTGGGGTCTTTGATGATTGGTATCCAACATAAAGAGGGTGAGAAATGCCAATTCTATTCTAATGAACTTTGAATTGGATGCTGAGTGGATCAATGAATTCAATGAACACCAATCTAAACAATTTTAAGAGAGAGAGAGAGACTTAAAGTTGTGATCTCAATGCATTTGCCAATATTAATTAATACGTCCAACTGTTTTTGAGACAGAAACATTATAATTAGATCCGAAAAGGAGAATTGAAGTTACAAGAATCTCTCTCTCTCTCTTTGATCTATGTTATGTATCATAATAAAGTGAGAGCCTCCTCCAAGCCCAAGAAGCCCACCAACCATACCAGCCAGTATTCCACCAAGCTCCCACCCACAACCACAGGGACATGTAACAAGTTCAAAACCCAGTACTTTATCGAGCAAGTTTTAGTATTAGTCTTTACAAGTTGCAAGACAAGGAAGGCAACCCAAAAAAATACAAGGAGGTTGAGTTCCTTCTAGTAACCATTCTTAATTACATATACCACTGCATCCCTTGAAGCTTTGGATTGTGCACCGCCATTGCAAGGACCACATAGAAGAGGCGTGCACTCTACTTACATCCATTCGATTTTGAACTCTCTAGAAGTTTGGCTGCTTCCTTCTTAAGTATGGTCTCTTTCTTCTATGTTTCGACACCTCTCATGAAAGCTTTTATTGATGTTCCAATGAAAAGAATGAATAGGAGAACAATGACCATCCAATCCACGAAAATCACATTGAAGGCTACTCCAATGCTAATTCCCAGCATAAGTATTGGCTGGAAAAGCAAGGCCAAGTCATATGGAAAGTAATGTGGGGTGTCTAAGCTTAAGATTTTCATAAACAGTTGATCCAGCTGCACCCATGATCATATATTTTGATATAGTTGTTGAAGATTTTGTGTCAAAGCCGATTATCAAGGTCAGCATGGGAGCAAATATTCCTCCTCCACCAACACCTCCTACATGGTTAGGTGCCTCAATCTCGCCTTTTGGGTTGGGATGATCTGGTAGCATGTGTCTCGGGTTTCAGGGGAACTTGGGTGGTTAGGTGCCTCGATCTCGCCTTCCAGATCTAGATGATCTAGCGGCACTTATCTCGGGTTTCTAGCAAACCCGAGATTTGAGATCGCACTTTCAAGGGCAGGTATACCAACTGATGAGAGAGGAATTGAATGTGGGTTCGGGACTTACTCGGGCTGGCTCGTGTGGGCATCCTCTTAGATCACGAAGAAAGGCCCCCAGCTGATTTAGCTGATTCGGAATTACCTCCTTTAACATGCAATCCTCTTGTTTTCTGCTCAACACCTCTATGGTTAATTTGTAAGACAAGTGGGTCAAAGAGACCCACCCTTGTCTTAGGGCACTGTACGTTCATACGAGAGGGCGATGAAGCGTAAGGTTCAAATAAAGATAAAACAAGGAAGAAAACTTAGAGAAGAGGCGATACTAGGATGGCAGCCTGAAAGTCATCGACTTGGAGTGGTAGTGAGACGGGCATAGTCTTTAGGACTGAACTAGCATGGCGGCAATACAACTCGAAACCGAGACCGATGTGGCAGTGTTAGGCTAAGTCTACCCTCAATCAAGTCAAAAGAAAAAAGAGAGTGAAAAGAAGACACGAGACGACAGACAGATAGGGTCCCGAGGGTGCTAGGCGTTGCCACTCACGACCGTGGAGTAGCAGTGTCGTGGCCCTTGGGCGGCGCTCGACACTACTGCTCATGGCTAGAGAGTGAGAAATAAACTCCAGACGATGCTAAGCATCACCATTGGCAAAATAAGAAGACAACACACCCCGATGCGGCTGGCGATAGTCTTTGATGGAGTGCGCGACGATGATCATTTGTGAAGCACACGACGATAATTCTCATGAGGCGTACGGCGATAGGCATCGGGCGAAGAAGGACGGCGATAAGCACCGAATACTCTAAGGAAGCTTGCAGACGGCGATAGGCGTTGCCGAGGCCTCTAGCGAGCGGCGATGGGTATCGCCATCTACTATAAACGCATAACAGGGAAGGACCCCTTGCTGGAGGCAATGGGTTTTGCCGTCTAGGTTCTTCATTGAGACGTCAAACCTACGTCTGTGGATGACGATGGGCAGCACCGTCTACAGGCCTCATTGGACGAAAGAGATAAAAGAAAAGAAGGAGAAGGAGACTCGTGCATGCCGCTGGCATCGCCATGCGCAACCTGCGTGACCTCAGGGGAGGCATGCATGGCATTGCCACTGCAGTGCATGACCCCTGTGAGGAACTTAAATAAAGAAGAGGGAGAAGAGAGGAGAGAAGAGAGAGAGAAGAAGAAGAAGAAGAAAAGAAGAGAAAAAAGGTTTACCTCGAACCTAGGGGTACCGGTCAAAAGTTTCTCACACCTCCCTCTCTCTCTCAAACGTGACCCGACAAATGAGAAGAAAGAGAAACGTGTATTAAGTAAAAACTCGCTTTTTTGTGAAAGGTTAAGTCCTCCAGCGCGTACAATGATGGTACGTATATATAGAATTTGCCCCAAACATGGGTGGATGATAAAAACTGACCCTAATTCCTGGAAATTAAGATTAAATTGAATTAAAAAAATTTAGAAAATATGGTGAAAAATGATAGATTTGCCCCTTCTTAACAATTCATGGAATTCCAGAACAGTCCTTGTGTTGCCTTAGACCTTGCGTGATCTTGTATGAATGATCCAGGGTCGTTCGGATGCCCGGCTGATCGTAAGATGATTGTTTTCTTGTAAGGCTCAACATGGCGATCAATTTGATACCAACTTTGAGCCATGGATCGTGTTTTTAGTATGCGACCATGTGACTTGAAATTTAAATATATTTTGAAAATCTGGATCGATAGTATACTCGTTCCTTGAATTTTTTCGGTGGTTTCATCACTGAATTATACTGAACATGCCATTACGATCACGGGGCAACAAACACAGCTCGATTCTATGCCCACACGAAGATTTTACAATTTTGGAATTTTGATCAGAATCTGAAATTTCGGTGACAAGATTTGCAGTCACTTCATTGGCTTCTTGTACAGAATCCAATCGTTCATCATGTATGGGGTTTGGGTCAGTGATAGCCCCAAACCTTACGCACACGATGGAATTGGTTTCACATCGATCGGGCTCGCAAGTGACATGATCTGGCCGCTCAAGCGAGGAACGATGCTACTGAATTTTCTGCACTTTCTTCATGGATCAGCAACTTATCTCTAGCTTTCTTCGCGCTCTAATATCGTCACGGGGCGTGCCACATATCGAATCGCTCGTCTTAATTAGACGAACATGCTCACCGAATTTGAGCACGATCTGACTTGGACGGGTGAGATATGACCGTCAAAAGTCACTATTAGTGACTGTCCGTTCCATGGCGTGGAGTTGCAGGGTGGCCACACAGGAATAGCGTGTGGCCCCTCTTGTTTCACTCTTTTGCCTATAACTTCTTCCTAGAGAGTCTGTTCGGGCTGAAATATGACCTTTGAGGGTTTTCAACCATGTTGAATCCAATGGTGGTGGTCCCACAACAATTTGAGATACTGAAAAATGTAGCTCTAGTTATAGGGGCCATTTTAGGGTGCCAGAGGTCGATTCTGTCGGATCTGTTTCTCAGTCTACACTTCCTTAGACATGTCAGAATGCGACGAAACTTGGTAGGAGACTTTGGAGAGACCTTATGACGATCTTGGTCGATTCTAGGGCTATTATGAGACTGTCGAAATTTCCACTGTTTGCTAGGCTTTATTGAGCAGGGGCCCCATGTTGATGAAAAATACCTTCCAACATCGGGACTTGAGATTGCTCTCTTAGGAACTTTGCTACAAAACAAGGTATACCAATTGATGAGAGAGGAATTTTAATTTGAGGCGGGACACACCTCACCTAGGTCCGTGACTCACTAGGGCTGACTCGCCTGGGCTCCCTCTTAGATCACATTGAAAAGCCCCTTAGTCCTACAACTGGTTCAGAATCGCCTCCCTTGACCTGTACTCTCTTGTTTCTGTAATCACACACACACAATTAATTTACAAAACAAGTAGGACGAGGGACCCCACCTTGTCTTTGGGCGAAGGCACACAGGCATGAGCATTCAAGGAAGAAAGGGAAGAAATGACATGAAGATTGGGGTGATAAAAGGAGAAGGGAGAAATATGATAGGGGAAAGAGAAGAGAAGAAATAAAAATTTGACCAGGTGGCTAGACTGACACAGTAGCTAGACCAGTACGGTGATTGTCCTGGTGTGGTAGCAAGACGGGCATGGTAACTCAGACCGGCACGATGTCAATACTACTCAACGACAGAACCAACACTGACCAGCCTAGCACAATGGTTAACCTGTCGGGGCAGCAAGATGAGCATGGTAACTCAGACTGGCACGGCGATAATACTGCTCAATGATGGAACTACCATGATAGCACCAATCTTAACATCCCTTGGTCAAATGAAAGAGGAAGAACAGAAGAACAGAGAGAAGAAAGGAGAAAGAAAGAAAAAAGAGAAGAAACAAGGGAGAGAAAAGAGAGAGAAAAGAGGAGAGATTGGAGGAAGAGAGAGAAAGAAGAGAAAGAAAAAAGAGAAAGAGAGAAAAGAGAAGAGAGATGAGAGAGAAAAGAGAAGTGAGAAGAGAGAAAAGAGAAGAGAGATTGAAGGAAGAGAGAGAAAAGAGAAAAGAAAAGAGAGATTGAAGGAAGAGAGATAAATAAGAGAGAAAGAGAGAAGAAAGAAACAAAGAAAAGCGAGAAAGAGAGAAGAAAGAGAGAGGAGAAAGAGGGAGAAAGAAGAGAGAGAAAAAGAAGAAAGAGAGAGGAGGAAGAGAGAGAAGAAAGAAAGAGAGAGGAGGAAGAGAGAGAAGAAAGAGAGAGGCGGAAGAGAGAGAAAAAAGAAAGAGAATGAGAGAAAAAAGAGAGGAGGAAGAGAGAGAAAGAAGAGAGAGAAGAAAGAAGAAAGAAGAAAGAGAGAGGCAATAAGCATGGACGACGATGGGGTTCTACCATTCATGATAGAGGAGAGAGAACAAAGACAAAAACATGAACGGTGATGGGGTTCCACCGTCTATGACAAAGGAGAGAGAAAGAGGGGAGAAGCATGGATGACGATGGGTCTCACCATCCATGACAGAGGAGAGATAGGGTAAGAAAGAACATGGACGACGTTAGGTTTCGCCGTCCATGATAAGAGAGAGAAAGAGAGAACATGAACGGCGATAGGTCCCATCGTCCATGACAAGAGAGAGAGAAAGAGTGAACATGGACGGTGATAGGTTCCACCATTCATGATAGGAGAGAGAGAAAGAAAGAACATGGACGGCGATAGGTTCCACCATTCATGACGAGAGAAAGAAGGAAAGACAAAACATAGACGACGTTAGATTCCACCGCCCATGACGAGAGAGAGTCAGGAGAGAGAAGAAAAGATACGCACGATGATAGGCATTGTCGTGTGCATCGAAAAGGGACTCAGACATGACCTGGCGGGCCACTTGGGAGAGTGCCCGATTCAATGTCCTTGTCAAGGAATTGGGAAGAAAATGTTGCAGTTTGCGATGAACATCACTGTGCACGAGAGGAGAGAGAAGGAACTCAAACAAAAGGCCCAGCCCGCCGCTTGAGTTAAGACCCGGGTCACTGTGCGTGTTTCAGAGATAAGAAAGGAAGGTGGACGTCATGCTCAGCGATGGGCATCATCGTGCACGACCGAAGGGAGAAGGAACTCAAACAGAGGCCCACCACTCGGGTTAAGGCTCAGCTCACCGTGTATGTTCCAGAAATAAGAAAAGAAGGTGAATTTCATGCTTGACGATAGGCATCACCATGCATGACTGGAGAGGAGAGAGAAAGGAAAGAATAAAGAAAAAGAAGGAAAGTCAGAGAAGAGAGAGAAAGGGAGACAGAGAAGATAAAAGAGGGAGAGAGGCACGCACGACGATGATTACTGCTGTGTGTGTTTGAGGCAGAGAAGATAAAGATAGAGAGAAGAAAAAGAAGAGAGAGACAAAAAGAAAAGGAGAGAGACATAGAGAGAAGAGGAGAGAGAAAAAGAGGGAGGAGTTAAACGACGATGGTTGTTGTCGTGTGTGTTTGAATCTGGAAGGAGAGAAACAGAGAGAAGAAAAAGAAGAGAGAGAAAGAAAGAAGAGGAGAGAAATAAAGAGAAGAGGAGAGAGAAGAGAGGAGAGAAAAGAGGAGGAGAGAGAAAATTACCTTCAGTAAGGGGTATCAGACTTTTTCTTCTCTCTCCTCTCTCTCTCTCTCATGGACGTGCCCACAATTTCAATGTAAAACTCTCAAATTTTATTCATGAGATTGAAGGCTGAGGGAAGCCCTTTACAAAGGTTTAACATATATTTGTAGACTTGGGCCCAAAACATGGGTGAATCTGATATAATTGATGATAATTATAATTTATTTGAATTAAAATAAAATCTAAAAATAGGGACAAAATGATGGTTTTGCTCCTACCCAAGGATTCACAATTTCCAAAACAGTCCCTGTTGCTGCTCTAGAACGTGCGTGATCTTTCATGGATGATTTGGGGTTTCTCCGGTGCCCGTTTTGAAAAAAGATGATTAATTTCTCATTGAGCTCGGCATGACGATTGATTTAGTACCAACTTCGAGCCACGGATCATGTTTTAGGCCACAATCATGGGACTTGAAATTTGCACGAATCTTGAAAACTTTCGATCGATAGTGCGCTCGTTACTTGATGTTTTTTCGTGATTTCTTCACTACATTGTTTTGAGCATGCCATCACGATCGCGTTGCAACAAACACAGCTCAATTTCATGCCCGAACGAATCTAAAATTTCAACGGCTGGAATTTATAAAAACTTTATCAGCTTCACGTGTGAAATTCGACCATTCATCATGTGCGGGGTTCGAACCATATGTAGCCTAAGACCTTACACATGCAAGGGAACTAGTCTTGCATCGATCTAGTGTGCGAGCATCGTGATATGGCTGCTCGAGTAAGATGCATCGCTGTTGAATTTCCTGCAACTGTCTTCACAAATCACCAACTTCTCTCTAGCTTTTCTCACTACTCGGACATCGTCACGGGTCTTCGCACATATCAAAACGCTCGTCTTGACTAGGTAAACATGCTCGTAAAATTTGAGCATGATCTGACTCAAAACAAGTGAGATACGAGTCTTCAAATTTTCTGCTCATGACTATGAGAACCAGTCTCCTTTAATGGAGATTGGTGTAGGGAGACCACACGGGAATAGCATGCGGCCTACTCCTTTTTAATTTTTCACCCATAACCTTGTCTTAGAATGTCTGTTTAAGCCAAAACTTGACCCTTAATAGATTGTGTAGATCCAATGGCGGTGGTCCCACGGCCATTTGACGCATCAAACATATAGTTCTAGTTACGGGGTCCATTTCAGGGTGCTAGAGGCTGATTTTTTTTTAAACTGTTTCTTTGTCTGCACTGCCTTAGACATGTTAGATTGCGACGAAACTTAGTAGGTGGCATTTTGGAGTCCTTAGGAACGTCTTCGACTGTTCTGGGGAAATAATGATACTATCATGAATTCTACTGTAAGTAGGGCTTTATTAACCGACTTCTCTTTTATCCTGCATCAGGGACCCAAGGTGCTGAAATATGTCTTCAGCTTGCCTTACCGAATGTTCTGCTTTGAGAGAAGCGAGAAGGATAACATTCGAAAAATTTCCTTGGCTTTATTACTTTTTTCTTCCTAACCATAGGAACACGTGAATTCCGAGGAGATATCCACGCAATGCTGTAACTAGGATGCTTAGAGGTTGGATGCATTTGTTGCAGATCCATCCATGGAGACTTCGGGGGAGAACAGACTTGAGCCCGGTGGGGGACATCTCATGGAATGCCCATCATCCATGTCTGGAGTTCTTCTTGGGTTCCAATAGCTGGGGGCTTTCAAAATCTTGTAGACCCAGTTGGTCAGAATCCAGGCTTGTTTGGCAGTCGGGTGCCTTGCTTAAGGGCTTTCTTCCCAATCAGTCAGAGTTTTTGTGTCTTGTGGTGGATATGTTTGGATAGACAGCCAAGGAGTCCTTGGTGGTCACGTGTGCTACTACACCAGGTTTTCTTTAACAAACAAGGTATCTTTATGGGCCCTATCTTTCCAGGTCCAGTCAGGGGCTTTTTGTTGGCTTGTCCCAAAAGTCTAGGTCTGTCGGCTAGGGAGGGGTTTGACGAGGCATCACCCTGAAGTCTTAGGCTTGGCTTGATAGTTATGGTCCTTTGGGGGTGTCTTTGGTTGTTGTGATTTTCTTTTTTTTGGTTGAGTTCTTGAAAATGCCGTCCTTTAACCTGGGACCCTGACCTGCCATCTTGGCCAATCTTCTGACTCCTGGGTCCTTTCGTGAAGGGACTTAGACTGTCAGATTCTTCTTGAAGCTTGTATTTTTTGGTACTGATATCAAGGCATTCTAACACCAGGGATTTTCTTTTAAATGCTGATTGAAGCCACTCATGAGGCGTGTGTGCGTCAACCTACTTATTAGTCAAAGCGCCCTTTGTGAGTTTTCACTTGAACTTGGAAGTGGCGCCATAGAAACGATTTCACCAATCCACCTTTTTTTTGGGCCTCTTTTACTTATGACCTATGTCCACCCTTATTCTTCTATTTTTACTCACGATGCCCTTTCGGGCTTTCACCGTGCCAGGGTTTTTATTCACGAAACTCTCTTACTCATGGTTTTGTGACCATGCCCGTTCGTCATTTTTACTCATGGCATTCCTTTGTTCAGGTATACACCATGCCGATTATTCTTCTTTTTCTTTTCTTTTTTTTGTGAAGCCATGTTTAGGGGCATGCCTTCGAGACCTGTGCGAAGCCTTTTAATGTCATGCGGCAAGGATGTGCACTATAGTTTAGGGTCATACAGCTGGATCGTGGTGGCAATGAATGGTAATCTATGGAGGCTATGGAGTGAGTATGGTGGTGGTTTAATTCACTTTGGGGGGATGACACAAGGCCGCCTGTGTAGTATGGAAGGTGGATGATGGTAACCTGCTTGCTCACAGCAAGTATAGATGGCAGAATGGCTCGCAGTTTGTGAGAGTGGGTGAGACTCACTAGGGAATGATGGAGGGTAATGAAGTGAACGGGTTTACTGGGGAGTTGATGAAGGTGGTGTGCGCACACGAATGGGTCGGTTAGGGAAGGCATGCATGAAGACGCTTGTAAAGGGCGTGTGCGCGTGTATGAGGACGTGTTTTAGGTCATGCCTCCTGGACCTGGGCAAATCAATTTAACGTCATGCAGCCACTATAGTTTTAAGGTCATATAGCTCGGATCGTGGTTATGCAGTTTAAAGTCATGCAGTTAGGGCTTTGCCGTTTAAGGTTGTGCAAGTAGACCTTTGATACAGTTTGAGGTCATATAGTTTGGACCATGGCTATGCAGTTTAAAGTCATGCATCTAGATCATTGCTACATTTTTGGGTCATGCAATAGGACCATGGCTGTGCAGTTTAGAGTCATGCATCATGGACCATGCAGTTTAAGGTCGTGCAACTAGACCTCCGCTATAGTTTAAGGTCATATGTTTGGACCATGCAATTTAAGGTCGTGCATCTAAACCATTGGGTGGGTTTCCATGTAGGTGAAGCTCCATGAGGAAGAGAGACCTGGATGACAATTTGATTCCCTGGGGATAAAATGGTTGAGGCCATACACAAGCAGAAGGCTCAAATGGAGATGGTGGCCTTGCGAGGGATGGCAAACAAAAGCAGACCTCATGGGAGTTAGGGGGTAAGAGTGACTCCTTGGGGCGAAAGATAAGATTCCATAGGTAATCCGACTCCCTGGGGATAAGATAGCAAAGAGTCTAATCGAGGATAATGATTTGGTGTGAAACAGACCCACTGGGGAATGAAGAGGTAAGCATGACCCCTTTTTGGCATACACCTGACTCCACTGGCGATGACGGGCTGTGGCACAGGTGTAACTCCTACTGAGGATGCTGGAAGAACACTCATGGTGGTAACAGGGTCTAGCACAAGGGCACCCACGATGCTAGCATGGACGACTGTAGCACACACGGCAGTAATAGGGTTTAAACATGCACGGTGCTAGCATGGGCAATAGTAACATTCACACACACGACGCTAGAATGGGCGGCAGTAGCATTGACACACACGCTATTGAGCAATCGTTGGAATTGGTTGTGCGTGGCATTGGTATGCATGGTATTTGTCATAAATGACATTAGTCACGCTCAGCGTTGATAGGTGGCTTTCACACGTGGCGTTAGTCGAGAGCGGCATTGGTCTGTGATCGGGCCTCGGGCCTAGCCCGACCTGGTCCGAATTCTTTTGACATTCGATGGTTGGGGCTTCATTAGCGGCATTAACCTATGTTCGGGCTTTGGGCTTGAGATCAACTCGGTCCGGCCCATCATCGTTTGGCCTTCAGGGACCTGACCGGCATTTATAGCTTGTTCGGGGCACTTCAGGGAAACGTCACCTATAGAAGGGGTAAACCCCCTTTTTTTCACCATTTACCATGGCTAAGGCAATTTTTTGCAATGAGAGAGAGAAAGAGGGAAGCTTCCGACTAGGACTCCGGTAAGAACGTAAGGGTTTATAGGAGTTTGCCACTAAGAAAGTTCCGGTTGAGAAGAGGGAGCACCAGTAGGGGAACACAGAGGCATTCCCGAAGGGTTGCAGTTGCCGGAGTTGGGGGAAGCAGGCAGTTCTGTAGGGACCTATAGAGATTTCAGTAGTAGTTTTAGAGTACCGGAGAGGGTCCAAGTTGCAGTAGGGTGCTGCGAGTGAACTTCCATTGGCTTTCGGGGGTTTCCAGTGGTGTGGAGGAGAAGGGAAGGTGTGACAGTGGACTTCCAGCGAGTGAGAGCAGTTTCTTATGAGAGACCAAGAGGTCGCAGGGCAGTGAACAATCACTGGGACGAAGACGGTCGCCATCCACATGTTCAAGGACGCGTGTCAGACCACGTCGCAGCTGACAGTTGTCAGGCAACTCGCCCGGGACTCAAGGTGACACCCGTGCAATATGTGGCACATGTGAAGGATTCGAACATAGACGGCGTTGCTCAAAATTCACAAGTGACGATAGTCTTGAGAACACAGTCAGCGCTAGCCGTTGAGAACACAGCCGATGCTAGTCTTGACGAACACAACCAGCGCTAGCCTTTGAGAACACAACCGATGCTAGTCTTGATGAACACAGTTGGCGCTAGTTTTGATGAACACAGCCAGCGCTAGTCTTTGACAAGCACAGCCGGCGTTGGGCCTTGATGAACACAGTGGGCGCTAGTCTTGATGAACACAGCCGGTACTGGGCCTTGACTAACACAGTCGGCGTTAGTTTTTTAGAACACCGTCGACGATGGGTTTTGATAAACACAACCGGCGCTAGTTAGTGCCTTAGTGATTAATACACGACAGTGAGCCATTGAGCTTAATATAATGGCCGGGTCTTCTTACAGGGTCCCTGTCGTGAAGAGCCTTCCAAAGGGAGGAAAGCTTGGCACCATAAATTTACTGGTGAGAGATTGGTCAGGGGTGAACCCATTTGGTTGATAGAACCAATATGCAAACCGAGTGGCCCCTTAGGGTCACTTTTATTATTGACCTGGTTCATTTTGAACTCGGGGAAGACAATGATGGAAATGTCAGTATTGAAGAGGGGGCGACCCTCCTTCATTGCATGCATAGGAATGTGGCCTCTGGTGAGAATATTCCCACATTGGGGAAGAGAATGGTGAAGACAAAGGGGCTGATATGGTCTTCTGCTAGTCTCTGAGTGCAAGGGGAGCACCAGTATTTGAAGGGGTATTCTCCTTGGACCATCAAGGTGTTGCACTTGTATAGGGGTGTTGCACTTGTATAAGGGCACTCTCGAGCGTGCCTCCCTGCTAATAGAGGTTTAGTGCTCGGCCTGCTACTATGATCGATGTTTGAATACTGTTAAGGTGCTGCTAGATACATGAAGTCAAGTTAGCAACACATGGCTCCTTGGGCATGGCGAGCCAAGAATCTCCTTGCTGGGTCTTCACTTTGTAGGCAGCCTTTTGTTGATCGGAGCAATGTATAACGAGTTCGTGCCTCAAAACTCAATCATCTTTGGTGGTGCTCGCCTAGGGGAAGAGGAACTGCCTGCTGGTCTTCAAGAGATCTTTGAGATTTACCTATCGATTTACGTCAAATCTAGCAATGGTCATGTGACCTTTGCTGAATGGCTGAAATTCTTCTGCGGGGATTACCCTAAGGAAACTGGTCCAGTTGTCTCGAGAGGGAAAGGGAAGGTAGCTGCGGTGGGGATGCTTCCAATTTACCAGTCCCAGGCCAGCAATGATTGCGTCTTTTTGGTCGCCTATCTGGCTTTATTCTTGTGCAAGTTCATTCTCCCTTGGGGAGCCAATACAATTCATTCAGGCACGCCCTATGTGGCTTGCGACATGGAGAGGAGGCTCCAATATGCTTTTGCACAACCAGTCTTGTGCATCATTTACCATGGACTGGGAGCTATTTCGAGGGGGAAGGCCTATCAAGGCAAAGAAGGGGCCAATGGCCTTGTCGGAGGCGAAGCTTTCCCCGGGGACTTCAAGACACCATTCCACATCCATTATGTGTACGGGTGGATAGGAGCCTATTTTTTGTCCACTTATGTCAGAAATCCAGGCATGGGGGAAAATATGTGCCCCTTCTTGATGAGGATTTCAGGTCAGAAAGCTATCACAGCCTGGGGGATGCTCATACCTTGTTTGGGAATGAGTCCTCTAGTATGCGTCAGGTCACGTTTCCAGTTGGGTTACTGACCCGGTGTTTATTGATGAGATGGGTATAGTGCTGGATGGTGCTCCTACTACCATCAAGGAGATCATGCTCATTTTGAGCATTAGAGGGGGAGTTTTTCCCTACAGGACCCCCCATAATTCCAAGCTCGAAGGGTACTTCCTGCATCGTTTCGCTTGTCAGCACGGGCTGCATCAAGGCTACCCGTTCCCTGTATTCTTCGAGAAGCATCACGATAGAGTAAACACAGGTAAGAAGGAAGAGTTAGGGACTCTTCAAGAATCATGGCGGCTAGAACATATTCGCACTGCATGGTCCACATGATTGGAGATGACAGAAGTTAGCAAATATGTGGTACCGCATTTTGGCAGGAGGGTGTGGCGACCGAGGCCAATGCACGCTGGTGTAGGATTGCCAGCAAGGGATATTGGGAAGCTGATCACCCCTGGAAAGGGGAGAACTGCAATTGGTGCCAAGATACCACGCGGAGGAAGACCATTAGAGCTCCTCCTGTAGGCGAGGTTTTTCCCTTAGACTACCCCTGGAAATGGCAGGCTCTTGGGATATCCCGAGAGATAGCAGTGGACGAATCTTCACCGTAGTTTCTTGCCATGGAGAAGAAGACGGGGAGCCATTTTTACAACCTCACCTTTATCTTTCAATGGAGGGAAGGTCGAAAGGTCCTTGGTCACGAAGGGCACTCAATTCAAGACTTGAATGCACTGATAGGGAGCAACCTGCACAACACTCTTGCTGGAGGGTCTTATAGAGAGGGGAGTTCTAAGGCGATTGCTCTTTCGATAGTAGGAGGGAAGAAAAGGAAGCGTGCTACCCCCACTGGCACTCGTGCACTGACTCGGGCTACCAGACTTGCTCCAAAATGTAAGAGTGAGAAACATCCTGTCGTTCTAGAATCAGGGGATAGCTCTTCATCTTCTGCCTCCACCGATTCATTCGCTACTCTTTCTAAGTTACCCTCTGCCTTTTCTTCATCATCTAAGCCTCTCCTGAGTTGTTTTCTACCTCTTCAGAGACTGAGGTAGATGACTCCGGCCCCTCTGAGCCCATCATCATTGCTTCTGATAGAGAGGGGACACCTGATCTAGGGTTGGTGCCCGAGGTTCCAAGAACGTCTCCTAAGTTAGATCTGGCTCCGATGGAGACTGATGGGGTTGAAGATGAAGGTCCTGTTGTTGTTGTCCAAGGAGAGGAACCGGAAGTTGGCAGGGCCTCTGATCATCAGGAGATTGCTGACCCTACAGAGGCAGAGGCTGTAGTCATGGGCTGTGAAGGCCCAAGCATCCCCCAGGAAGAGGGACCTACGATTGATGAGGCGATTGAACATCAGGAAGCTGCTGCCCTGGGTGATGAAGTTATGGGTGATGCAGGCTATTCTCAAGAGGGAGATCTTGGGGGTTGAGAGTTAGTGGCCCTGAGAGCGAAGATCTAGAAGAGGAAGTAGTAGAGGTTTTGGTTGTAGGGGATGCGGACTCGACAGAAGAGGTCGTAGCCGAGACTGAAGGCCAAAGGGAGAAGGTAGGCCTTGAACTTGTCTAGGAAGAGGTGGCAATTCAAGAGGCTGAAGGACAAGGAGAAGGCTCCTTGAACTTATCGAGGCCATACCAGAGGGTGAAAGGCAAGGAGAAGAGGCTACTTTGGAGCATGCTGAGACTGAAGTGATAACCTTAGGAGGCGAAGGTCAAGGTGAGGAGGTTATTGCTGACCTTATTGAGACTGCTCCAGCAAATGACGGGCAAGGAGAAGAAATTGGCCCTGAAGGGGCTGTGCATGTTGAGACTGATGTGGTGGCTCAAGTGGTTGAGAGCCAAGGAGAAGCTCAGGGTGAGACTATGATTGAGGCCCCAAGGGTAGAATCTGGTCTTTAGAGGGCTGAGCCTGATGAGAGCAGGGTCGTGAGTGAAGGGCCAAGTGAGAAGGCTAATGCTGAGGGGGCCGAGCAGCCTGAGATTGGGGCTCCTTGTGAATCTAAGGAGGACGAGGCTTTAGGATTCATGATCGCTCCAAAAGAGATAGTGACTCACATGGTATCATCCCTTCGAGCTCAGTTGTTGAGATTGAAGCTTCTTCCATCGTAGTTGCCCCAGCAGCATCGTCTAGACCTAGTTTCAATGGGATGCCCGGCATAATTATGGACATGCTTCGCTTGGGCATTTAGAGACTGAAGGATCTGCCTCTTATTGAACTTGACGATGCAATCCAAAAGTTAAGGCAGATTGCCCTTTTAGGTGGCGCACTATAGGTCCTCCTGT
The DNA here is from genome assembly GCF_000471905.2 of Amborella trichopoda. The sequence goes on along the minus strand of NW_006495933.1, from coordinate 710,180 downwards.
ACTTTGATGCCATAAATGAGCTGGAGGGATGACGAATAAAGGCACTTGAATAGGAGGCAGTAGCACGACAATTAGGGGATTCTCATTTGGCCTATATGGAAGCTCTCACGCGTCGTCGTGAATCAATTGAGGCCCATACACAGAGGAGGGATGTTGCGGCCTCTCAAAGATCTATTCTCAATGAAGGAGCGATCTCTCGCTTCAACAGAATGACGACCTTGAAAGCAGAGATACGAAGGATGCGGGATGAATTTTATGGGCTTGAGAAAGAGGCGAAAGCTTGGGAAATAGAAGATGAGGTCTTAGCCAAGGTAGTATCAGCTCATGACTATGCCCTGGAGGAGGAAACCGCCTCTTTGGAACAAGAGGCCCAACTGGTGCTTGATGTGAAAAGTCGTATTGAGCATGCCCAGGCCTCTTCTGCTGCATTCAGAATGAAGATCAATGAGATCATTGATCATTTTTTAAAGTGCCAATTCTTTTTATTTCTTTGTATAATGACACTTGTAATGATCTCTGATTTCATGAATGAAATACTTCTTTATCTATTACGTCTCATTCTGATGCATGACTTTATTCTTTCTTTTTACTTCACTGCATCTCATCTCTCGCTCTTGGGAAGGCCACGCTTCAGGGCATTCATTGTTTCTGCCCTTTTGCTAAGGAAAACCCTAAGCCTTTGTTTTGTCCTTTGACAAACTGTTGTGGTTTCAATGACCTTAAATGCAGGAGCAGTTTCCTCTTCTCCTCTTAGCATTTGATTGGATAGGGGCTGATAATTCATTTTTCTCATTATTTGATGAGCTTGCTCACTGTAAATAGTCCAATCAGGAGGAGCTTTGGCTTCTATTTGTGGCACATTTACTTCAAGTTTGTGATATCCCTTGTTCTAAGGTACGAACTCCTTTAAATGTTTTGAAGCAATACGCATGACTTCCAACTCGCTCTAGAGACTACGAACTTCGCTTCTCAACTCTGCCAAGGGATCCTGCTCTTGAGGGCTAGAAGGCTGACCTTTCTCCAACTACTCTCTTCCCACGAAATCAGGGAAGTGCAGGACTTATAGCTGACTACTGGTCTGGGGTGACCCTCCAAGGGGACGAGGAGCTTCGTCTTTGCTTATGGAAACCAGGGTTTGGAGTTCCTTTCATGGAGGATGATGCGTCAATTCTACTTTCAAGAGTGCTATGGGGATATGCAAGAATGTTTTATGGTCAGGCATGTAGGTGTCCCTTGGAGCTGGGAGATCTATCCCCATGGCTTCCTCAATCTCAGGAGTGACTTCTGGTCCGTCTTCTTGCAAAGGTGGCTCAAGACTGAAAGCGGAGGGGGAAGCCTCATCTTTAGAGGAAGATGGAGTTTCCTCAGGGATAGTGAATGACATGCTGGGATGAATGGGAGTCAAGGGGAAAATTTTGCCTTGTCTTTCCTCTTCTTTGAACATGTTCACCAGTGTTTGCCCGATGTCCTCAACATCTTCATGAGGCAAAGATTCTGTCTTCCTCACAGATTTGTGATCACCATCATTTGGCTTTTGGGGTGACATCAAATCTGTGAAGTAATACTTGGAATCAACATAATGAGTTTCAGCTATAGGAAACAGTCTTTTATCAGTATAGACCATGTACTATCTCCCATCTTGACTATACTTGAAGCACTGGTACAATGTTGATGGAACCACCCCGTGGTCATGGAGCTAAGGGAGACCGACAAGGATGTTGTAGGAGGTGTCGGTGTCGATTACATGAAATTGAGTGTAATCGTTTAATTCACCGATCTTGAGATGAAGGAGGGTTGCGCTAGCCAGCTTCTCTCTTGACTGGTTGAACCCGTAAACTGTGATATGAGTCGGATTAAGGTCTTCAAACCCTAATCCCAATCGAGTGAGAATTCTCCTTCAGATGAGGTTGACTCATCAAGCATAATTCGGTTGATGGGGCATGCATGTAATTCACCAGTCACGAAGGGAGGATGGTTGTGAAATTTTTCTCCCAATTGCAGATCGTCCTTTGAGAAGGTGATCACCATACATCCACTCAAAATTGTAGGGTCCACTTCAATGGGTTCCACCTCGGTCTCGTACACCTCTGGATTGGAAAGAGCCTGAACCAGAGCCATATGGTAATCCCTTGAGAGAATGAGAGCATCATAGATGCTGAGAAGGGCTGGCAGCTTCCTTAAGCGCCCTATCACATCATATTTCACCTTTTCCTCATCAGCCTTTTGTGCTCCTAGTCCTACCACTAGTTTTGGTGGTATAGTAGGTTGAGGAGCAGGTTTAGGTGGAGGGGGTTTATTTTGGGCTACTGACTAGCTTGGTTTCGCAGCTGGCTTGGTTTGGGTGATCTGGGTGGATTGGGTGATAGGGATTTGTTTTAGTGGAGTGGAGATTTGAGGTTGAGGCTTAGGAAGAGGTTGGGTATATGGGATCAGAGGCATCCCAGGGAATTTGAGGATGGGTGGATTGCCCATGGTACTTGGGTGAGGAAGGATACTAGGGCTCTTGAGGATAGGTAGATTGTTTGGGGTATTAAGGCGAGGAAGGAGTGGTGGACCAAGAAACTTCCGGACCTTTGGGTTCTGAGGTGGAGCTTGCAGCGTTTTCCCTGATCTCAGACTCATTTGCCCTATGCTGGGTAATTCTTTCAAGATCTAAACCATATGACATGCTTCCTAAGAATAGAAGCTCTGTCCTCTTGATTCTCTCAGCCTTTGCTCAAAGTCGGGCTCAGGGGACCACTAGGGTTTCTTCGGCTTTGACCTCTTGTGCTTCTTTGTGGAAGAAGATGGCTCTTCTTTAGCTCGAGCGGCCAGAGCGTCATCGACTGTCAAGAATCCAGCTGCCTGGGCTAACGTCTTTCTCAGCCACCTCCGGTGCGCCCTACTTATATTGGTTCCTCCAAGTTTTCTATCGAGAGCCTCAAAGTCTGGACATTCCTAGGTTGTGCAGGAGACATAGAAGAGGAAGGAGAAGAAGACTGGGTCAGTAGGTGAGGGACTTTTAAGGTCATCTAAAACTTGGGCAGCTTTTTATGTCATCACTAGAGTTGGAGCTGTGTAGGGAGTCTTTTAAGTCTTTCCCCTACTTAGACCCTTGGGGGATACTTTTAACAACGTTGCCCTTATTGGACGTGCCCCGAGTAGAAGATAGCTTAGAGATATCCTCTTGATGAGGTGAAAGAGGAAGGATGATCGCATCGTGGATGAAGTCTCGTAAGGTTGGCAATGGGGGAAGAGGCCTGAGAAATTCTTTCTCGACTAGTGCTTGAGCAGTTTTGTTTCTCCGGCAAGCAGCCCTTGGTGCCCGCCTTCTCCTGGTTTTCATTAGAAGTTCTTGATCTGTTTCCCTAGGTTTTTGAACAACCCTAGCTTGACGAACTGCCTCATGTTTAAGAACTGCCTCAATCATTTTCTGCTCCAGTAATTACAGAAGTAATGCAGGGAACCATTCCTTCTCGAAAGGATAAACCTTATTCTTATGTTTGACTCAGTAATCATCTTGATTAAGGTTTGCAGGTGGGGGTCCTCGATTTTATGATTGTTGCTGCTTGACTGCTTGAGGTGCTTTCGCCGTGCCTACCCCTTTGGAGAGGTCCGAAGTTTGGGAGGCAGCCTTCTTTGGATCACTAACAGTGACGACAGTGCTAATTACCCTTTTTTGTTGATTACCCCCGGCGTTGATGTTTGAAGACATTTTTCAACATCATGGGCCCCCGATGCAGAATAAAAAATAGAAGTCGGTCAATAAAACCTGACAAACATTGGAACTATTGACAGTCTCGAAATGGGCCCAGAACAAGTCAAGATCTTCATAAGCACTTCAAAACATCTCCTGCCAAGTTTCGTCGCATTCCAACATGACTAAGGCAGTGCAGACTGAGAATTAGTTCCAGCAGAATCAACCTCTAGCACCCTAAAACGGATCCCTATTACTGAAACCCTACTGTTGATGCCTCAAACAGCTGTCGAACCACCACCATTGGAGCCGACATGGTTGAAAACCCCCAAGGGTCAAATTTCAGCTTAAACAGACATTCCAAGAAGAAGTTAGGGGTAAAAGATCAAAACAGGTGGAGCCCTACACTATTCCCGTGCGGCCACCCTACAAGTAATCACCATTAAAGGGGCAATCACAAAAAGCAACTTGCAATGCTCATATCTCACTCATCTATGGTCAGATCATGCCCAAATTTTGTTAGCATATTCATCTCGTCAAGACGAGCGTTTCGATAGATGGCACAGCCTTTGACGACGCCCGAGCGTGAAGGAAAGCTAGAGATAAATTGCTGATCTATGAAGGAAGTTACAGGAAAATCATCAGTGAGACACCTCGCTCGAGTGGCCAAATCACGACGCTCACGCACCCTATAAATGTGAAACTAGTTGCATCACGTGCATAAGGTCCATGGCTATCACTGGTCCGAACTCCATGCATGATAAACAGGCAGATTTTACACACGAAGCCGATAAAATAGCTGCAAATTCTGGCACCGAAATTCCAGATTTTGGCCAAAAAACAAAACGTGCAAAATCTTCATCCAGGCACGAAATCATACTACGTTTATTGTTACGCGCTCATGACAACATGCTCAGTGTGATTCAGTGAAGAAATCATGAAAAAACAATAAGGAACAAGAACACCATCGATCCGAAACTTGCAAGATTCATCCAAATATCAAGTCACATGATCGTGGCTTAAAAACACGATTCATGGCTCCAAGTTGGTATCAAATCGATCGTCATGATGAGTCCCACAAGAAAACAATCATCTTTCGGATAAATGGACACCAGAGCAACCTCAAATCGTCCATGAATGATCGCGCACATTCTAGGGCAGGAACATAGACTGTTCTGAAAATTCCACAATTGTTAAGAAGGGGTAAATCAATCATTTTGCACCCTATTTTCCTATTTTATTTAATTCAGTTAAATCTTAATTTTCAGCAATTAGGTTTAATTTTGATTAATCCACCCATGTTTGAGAAAAACTCTATATATATCACGTACTCTCATTGTACAAGGACCAAACTTTTGCTTAATAAAATCTCCATCTTTTCTCATTGTTGGGTCACAGCTTGAGAGAGAGAGGAAGGAGAGAGAAACTTTTGGGATGGTACCCCTCGGCTAAAGGTAAATCTTTTTTTCTCTCTTCTGTTCTTTCTTCTCTTCTTCTCTCTTCTTTCTTCTTCTTCGCATGAGCTTTTCTCAAAGGCTATGTGCGGCAGTGGCAGTGCCGAGCATGCCTCTTTCGTTCTTTCTTTCTCTCCTCATGTGGTTTCACAGGTAGTGCATGGAGATGGAAGCACCATGTCGAGCTTCTTTCTCCCTCTCTTCGTTCGTCTCTGTCTCTCAATGAGGAGTGCAGATGGCGATGCCTATAGCCACTTGCAGGGGTCTCACCTTGTTGCGTGCCTATCACAAACGGCGATGCCTATTGTCGCTCACAAAGGGTCGCGGCAATACCTATCGCCATTCGCAGGCTTCTCTCGTGCCCTCTGCCTATCGCCGCTTGTGAAGGCTCGAGGTGATGCTTATCGTCGTCCTTAAGTTTCTTTCGTACGCTCAGCTTCTATCGCCGTCCGTGAGCTTCCTTCGTACGCTCGATGTCTATCGTCGTCCGCAAGCTTCCTTTCGTGCGCTTGGTGCCTATCACCATCTACAGGTTTCTCTTATGTCCCACGCCCATCACCATGTGCTTCATATCGTCACGCACTTCACAAGAGGTTATCACCGCGTGCTCCACAAAAGGTCATCGCCACCCTCGAAGGGATCTGTTGCCTTCTCGTGTTGCCAACAGCGATGCCTAGAGTCATCTGTAGTTCACTGCGCACACTCTAGCCATGAGCAGCAGCGTCCAGCACCGTCTAAGGGTCGTGACACTGTTACTCCATGATTGTGGGTGGTGATGCCTAACATCGTCGGGATCCCATCTCTTCGCCATCTCGCACCTTCTCTTCATTCTCTTCTCTTCATAGCGGTCTGATTGTCGAAAGGTATTGCCGTCGTGCTGGTCCTGAGTACCATGCCCATCTTACTGGCACACCAGATTAGGACAGTCGTATTGGCCTTGGTTTCGAGTAGCATTGCCACCGTGCTGGTCCTGAGTACCATGCTCATCTTGCTACCACTCCGAGTAGGTTACTGTCCAGCTATCATGCTAGTCTCGTCCCTTCATCAAGTTCTCTTCTCCTTTCTACCTTTATTTGAACCTTCCACTTCATCACCCTAACTTCACCATATGAATGTACATTACCCTAAGACAAAGATGGGTCCTTCAGCCCATTTGTCTTGCAAGTTAACTATGATAATATTGTGCAGAAAACAAAGAGTTTACCGGTCAAGGGAGGCGATTCTGAACCTGCTGAAGCAGCTGGGGGGCTTTCTGTTGTGATCTAAGAGGATGCCTACGTGAGTCAACCTGAGTAAGTCACGGACCTAGGTGAGGTTGGTCCCCACCTCACATATCAAATTCCTCTCTCATTAATTGGCCACCTACCCTTATTCTGCGAACAACGTTCCCGAGAGAGCGATCTCAGTCTCGGGTCTTCCGAACAGAGACACGTGTCACCCGATCACCTAGATCCGGATAGGCAAGATCGAGGCATCCAACCAGTTTGGCGACTCCATTGGGGACTTATTACCCCTTCTTCAATTCGCTCTTGCTTGATTAACATCACCTTTTACTTTCTGCACTATATTTCATGGCATCTGAGTTGTTCAACCGGTTAATTCGAGTTGGGGATTTTCTCATCCCCGAACTCGTGACCATCCCAGGGAAGAGAGCTTCTCAAGCCTCATTCCCTACACTCCTCTTGAGTCAGGACTCACCGTCCGACTCCCAGGTTCTCTCCTAGATTAGTACGAGAAGTTACTTGAAGGTCCCTAACTACCCGCTTCTTAGCCCTGGTGTACCCTCCACCAAGGCCCTTCGCATTGGTGGTACACATGTCACCACACACAATACACACCCTGCTACTGGCAAGTCCCTTGCCCATCATATGCTAAGGTACTCCGAAAGGCTGCCCTATCTACTCTCCCAAATGGCAAGCAGGCTGCCATTGCTCCTGAGGGTCGCCACAAGGCCACCCCCCATACTCATTCACTACCCCGAACCTTTATGACTAGAGGCTCGACACACCAAGGGGGAGATCTTGGAGCCTCCATCTGTTGAACACACCTGATGACTCGTGGTCCAACCACTCGAGCTACACCTAGAGGCAACTTTCATGTTGCCTAGAGCTCCCATCCAAGGCTAGGCCTTCTCGGGCCAAACCCTGCGCGGGCCATGCATTTGCATCCCATAGCTCAGGGTAATGTTAGTGTCGTGCTAGCTCGAGCACATGAGGGTCATCCACTTCGTCCTCCCTCTCAGCACACATAGCTCCAGCCTGTGAAGATGAGCTCTCACTCGGTCCCTCACAGATATGAGCTCATGGGTCTCAGCCTCCTAAGGTCGAGCAGGCGGACCGAGCCTGGGTCGACTCCCAAGTCACCCGGACAACTAACTCTAAAGGTGCACCGACTTTGCAGGTTCCTCCCTGCTCCCTACTCAGATCGAGTCATGTGCCAGATCCTTCTTCTGCCACCCTTCCTTCGTCAGGCAAGCACCACGAGACCTAATACTCAAAGGGTTTCCCTAAGAGTACTATCTGGAGTTAGCCACCTCAAGTCAGTCATGTACCCAGATCTCACAAAGGAATTCGGGGCAAAGTCCTGACGACAGATAGAAGCCTTCAGTCTGCAGGACAACAACTCAGAATGCCTTCTATCCTGAGGCCTCATTCTCTACTCCAGCTAATGGACACGACCCTCGCATGCTCAAAAAAGACAGGGCAGTCCAAGTCGCACGCTTGATTCTGCACTTAAATCTATTACAGTCTCAAGATCAAGTAGAAGAGAGGCCTCCAGCTCCTGACTAGAGAGGCTCCTAAGGAAGTTGAGGTTACCACTCTTGATGACCTCTTGCCTCATAAGCCCTTCTTCCCTCTTTGGATTCTAGAACCTGAGCGAGAAGCCCAAGATTTCTCAGTGGTCACCGTCACAACAAAAGACTGATCTGCCAAGAAATCACAGTCCTAAGACTGTCCAGAACCGGTCCTCACACGGTCGACATACAAGGCTCGAGTCTAGTTGGGGCATGCTGAGCCCCTATAGACCGACTTGCCGCGTACGACTCGCCAAGCCCGATAGTCCACTACTCCACCTGGCTTTGACCCTAGCGTCATGGTGATCAACGAGCCTGACGACACCCAAGAAGAGTGGATGAATAGGTTCGTGGTAATGATGAAGTCCATCCTCGAAAAGATGCATTGCCTAGAGGCCTCCCTGCCCCCTGCTTCTTCTCCTCACCATGAGGCCAACTCCCAGCCTGGAGAGGACACAACTACCAAGCAAACTCCCCCACCAGTCTCACAAGATAGCTCTGCTCCCTGCATGGTTTCGCAAATAGACATAGATGCCATGGTGACCCACAATCTCAAGAATAAGGTCCCGGGCATGCAAGAGGCACTGCTTTACCAAAAGCCGTTAGTTAGGTACCTCGATCCTGCCCTCCAGATCTGGATGATCTGGTAGCACGTATATCGGGTTTTTGGCGAACTCAAGATTTGAGATCACTCTCTCAGAACCGTGCTTGAGAGAAAGGGCAGGTATACCAACCGATGAGAGAGGAATTGAAAGTGAGTTTGGGACTTACTCAAGCTGGCTCGCGTGGGTGCCCTCTTCGATCACGAAGAAAGCCCCCCAACTGCTTTAGCTGGTTCAAAATCACCTCCCTTGACCTACAATCCTCTTTCTTTCTGCACAACACTTTTACGGTTAATTTGTAAGATAAATGGGTCAGAAAGACCTACCCTTGTCTTAGGGCAATGTAGATTCATACGAGAGGGCAATGAACCGTAAGGGTTCAAATAAGGATAGAAAAGAGAAAAAAAACTCGACGAAGAGGCAAGATTAGCATGGCAATCAAGAAGTCATCGACTCGGAGTGGTAGCAAAACGGTCATAGTTCTCAAGACCAGCACGGCGGTAATACTACTCGAAACTAAGACTTCTATGCCGATGCTAGGCTAAGTCTACCCTCAGTCAAGTGAGAAGAGAAAAGAGAATGAAAAGAAAACACGAGACGGTAAAGAGATGGGATCCCGACGGCACTAGGTGTTTCCACTCACGACCATGGAATAGTAGTGTCGTGGTCCTTGGGCGACGCCCGACACTATTGCTCATCGCTAGAGAGCGAGAAATGAACTACGGATGACGCTAGGCATCACCGTTGGCAACAAAAGGAGACAACACGCTCCCTCACGGGCAATGATAGTCTCTAATGAAGCACACGACGATAGTCCTTCGTAAAGCGCACGATGGTAATCCTCAAGAGGCGCACGACGATGGCATGGGACACCGGAAGGACGGCGATGAGCACCGAATACATGAAGGAAGCTCACGGACGGCGGTAGACGTTGCCGAGGTTTCTAGCGGGCGGCGAAGGGCATCGCCGTCTACTATAGATGCGCAACAGGGAAGGACCCCTGCGGGCGGCAGCAAGTTCCGCCGTCTGAGTTCTTCACTAAGATGTCGAAGCTACATCGGTGGATGGCGATAGGCAGCACCAGCGCCGTCTACAAGCCTCACTGGGAGAGGGAGATAGAAGAACATAAGGAGAAGGAGACATGCGCATGGCATTGCCATCGCCATGCACGACCTGTGTAACCTTAGGGGAGGAATGCACAGCACTGCCACTGCCGTGCATGACCCCTATGAGGAACTCAAACGGAGAAGGAGGGGGGAAGAGAGGAAAGAAAAGAGAGAGAAGAAGAAAAACAAAAGAAGAGAGAGAAGATTTACCTCGAACCTAGGGGTACCGGCCAAAAGTTTCTCTCACCTCACTCTCTCTCAAATGTGACCCAACAATGAGAAGAAAGAGAAACTTGTATTAACTAAAAACTCTCTCTTTTGTGAAAGGTTGAGTCCTCTAGTGCGTACAATGCTGATACGTATATATAACATTTACCCCAAACATGGGTGGATGATCAAAAGCAACCCTACTTGCTGAAAATCAAGATTAAACAGAATTAAAAGAAATTAGAAAATAGGGTGTAAAATGACATATTTGCTCCTTCCTAACAATTCATGGGATTTCAGAACAGTCCTTGTGTTGCCGTAGAACTTGCGTGATCTAGCATGGCTGATCTAGGGTCGTTTTGATGCCTGATTGATAGTAAGATGATTGTTTTCTTGTAGGGCTCGGTATGGCGATCGATTTGACACCAACTTCGTGCTATGGATCGTGTTTTTAGTGCACGATCATGTGACTTGAAATTTGAATGGATCTTGAAAGTTCAGATCGATAGTGTACTTGTTCCTTGATGTTTTTTGGTGATTTCTTCACTGAATTATACTAAGCATGCCGTTACGATCGTGAGGCAACAAACACAACTCAATTCCGTTCCCGAACGAAGATTTTACATCTATGGAATTTTGGCAGGAATCTGAAATTTCGGTGATGGAATTTACAGTCGCTTCGTGAGCTTTGTGTGCCGAATCTGACCGTTCATCACATACGAGGTTTGGGTCAGTGATAGCCCGAGACCTTACGCACATGATGGAATTAGTCTCGCAACAATCGGGATCGTGAGCGGCGTGATCTAGCCACTCGAGCGAGGTATGACGCTGTTGAATTTCCTGTACTTTCTTCAGGGATCAGCAACTTTTCTTTAGTTTTTCTTCGCGCTCGTGTGTCGTTACGGCGCGTGCCACGTATCGAATCGCTCCCCTTGACTAGACGAACGTTCTCACCAAATTTGAGCACGATCCAACTTCAGACGAGTGAGATATGAGCATCAAAAATCACTGGTGATTGTCCCGTTCATGGCTTGGAGTTGTAGGGTGGCCACACGGGAATAGCATGCGACCCCTCCTGTTTTGCTCTTTTGCCTATAACTTCTTCTTGGAGTGTCTGTTCGGGCTGAAATTTGACCCCTAAGGGTTGTCGATCGTGCCGGATCCAATGGTAGTAGTCCCACAGCAATTTGAGGCATTGAAAATGTAGCTCAAGTTATAGGGGCCGTTTTTGGGTGCTAGAGGCCGATTCTGCCTGAACGGTTTCTCAGTCTGCACTGCCTTAAACATGTCAGACTATGATGATACTTGGTATGGGACTTTTGAGAGACCTTATGAAGATCTTGACCAATTCCAACGCTATTATGAGATTGTCAGAATTTCCACTGTTTGCTAGGCTTTATTGAGCGGGGGCCCCATGTTGATGAAAAATACCTTCCAACAGCCGTATCCCTCGTACATCGATCAGGTGTCGTGTCCCCCGAATTATCAAAAAGGGAAGCTCCCCTCATTCAATGGTACTACATCCCTACACTACCATACCACTTACTTCTAAGCTGCTTGTCGAGAGATGGCAACTGACGGGTTACTCCTCATTCGTCAGCTCGTCAAAACACTCGAAGGGCCAGCCTTCTAGTAGTATGCTCGGCTACCTCCAAGCTTGGTACACACATGGTAAGAAATGGAGCAGTTGTTTTACCAGCGCTTCCACGATGTCCAGAAAAACGTGGAAACCATCGAGCTCCCCACCCTCACTCAAGACCCTGGTGCGCCGGTCGATAAGTTCATTGCCCGATGGAGAGAGTTAGCAACCTATCATACCACTCCCAGGACTGAAAGAGAATCAATTCAGACCAGCATACAAAATATGCTGCCCGAGATCGTTCCGTATGTTGACACCTGCAACCCACCCTCCATGTCAGAACTCATCTCTAAAGTAGTTCGTATAAAAGGTTTGTTCAAGCACCATGGTGGATCTCACCAGTAGCCCTCTAGCTCAGGAAACAACCGGGGCAATGGAAATTCTCGCTCCAATAATCGGGGCAATCAGAAAAAAGCAGTTACTAGTACAATCATATTAAGAAAGCCGCCCCTCAAACTTTGGACCTCTCCAAGGCACAGACACCTCAGGCTGGAGGCAAGTAGCAGCAGTCCTATAACAGGGTCCCACCCCCTAAAAATATAAATCGAAGTGACTACTGGATCCAGCACCAGAATAAGGTGTACCCCTTTGAGAAGGAGTGAGTTTCTATGCTACTTCGATTATTACTAGAGCAAAATATGATCCAGTTGCCGAAGGTTAACACCCCAAAACAAGCTAAACAGGAGACACAGGAGAGGTACTGCGCCTATCACAAGAGAGTAGGCCACCCCACTCGAGTGCTATATACTCAAAGATGTTATCGAAGCCCTTATTAACAAGGTTAGATAAAGCTCGAAGAACTAAAGAAAGCATTCGGGGCAACTGAGGCTTCACACATGGTGACAATCAAAGAGGATGATGAGGCATCCATTGTCCTTTGTGCACTATTCTCAATAATGCTCGAAGAAGATCTTATCACACCGAAGCCGAAAAGGTAGCCCAAGTTCCTGCCTCTAAGAGCTGAAAACCTCTGGTGCCGTATCATCTGATACGGGGCCATGACCTGAGCGAATGCACTGACTTCCAGGAGTTATTGGCAAAAAAGATGCAACAGCACCAAGAAGTTCATGGTAACTCATAAGGACACCCTCAGGTCCCTGCTCCACCAGTGCAAGAAGACCACCCGACATAAGTTCAGGGAAGTGCTGAGCTAGACCCTCTGCAAGCCCTCTTCGAGGCGATGCTCCAACAGGGTCTCGTTACTCCCAAGCTCGCTAAACAACCTAAGCATCTTGCCCAAGATACAGAAAATCTCTAGTGCCCATAGCACCAGGTATGGGGCCATGAGCTCGCAGAATGCTCTGGGCTCGAAGCTATAGTGGCCAAGAAGGTATAAAAAGGCCACATTGTCTGTGTCGTTCTCCCTGAACACTCCAAAGCCATCGCTCTCATCCAAGAGGAAATCCCACTGCATGTCCCCTATGATCCTACACTACACCGTTCAAAGCCCTCGACTTCTCAGCCCTAGGACGTCTACCATAGACGAAGTAGGATCAAGTCCCTGAAGCGTGAGGCAGTCCGCCATGCTGAGGCTACTCATTAGCTCGATAGGTTGAACCAAGAACCACTCAGGGGTCCAGAAGGAGACGAGCATTGAGGTCAGCTTGCTGAAGGAATCATATTCCTCTTCCACCAGTCAAGGAAGAATTTCTCAAGCCCCCTTCCTCCATTGCCGACCTTACGGGACTTCATCTTAGACGCAGCTCCCCTTATCCCTTCATCCTATCAAGTGGATGTCCCCGAGTCATCAACTGCTCGGGACTCGTCCAATACGGGTGACGACATTAAAAGCACCCCACAATGGTAAGAGTCGAGGCAAGACCTAAAATAGCCCCTGCACATGTCTAATTCTGGCGACGATGTAAAAAGCTGCCCAGGACATTCTAATTCCACTTTTTCTTCTTCTCCTCCCTACGCTTCTATCTCTTTTACAGGTGCAAGTCGGCAGTGCCCAGACTTCGACACTCTAAACAGAGAGCTCGAAGGCACCAACATTAACAAATCGTAGCGGAAGTGCCTAAGAAAGATGCTGGCCCAGGCGACTGGATTCTTGACAGTCGTCGACGCCCTGGCAGCCCGAGCTAAGTCCGAGCCATATTCAAGTTCCTATTGCAGGGTGGACTCCCATATGGTTCAGATCTTGGAAGTACCATTCAGCATGGAGCAAATGAGCCTAAGATCAGGGAAGAAGCTACAGCCCACACCTCAGAAGTTCATGATCCTCAAGTTTCTTTATCCTTCACTTTCCCCTAAACCTCAATCTCAAACCTCTACATCCCAAATACAAATCTCTATTACCTCCCCATCAGCCCAGACCGCACCAACCGAGCAACAAAGTCAGCCAGTGTCACAAACCAAAACCCAACCAAAACCTGCTCCTCAACCTACCCTACCACCCAAACCAGTGACTGGATCGGGAACACATAAGGTTAATGAGGATAAGGTGAAATATGACATAATTGGGCATTTGAAAAAGCTTTCAGCCCTTCTAAGCATCCATGACACCCTTATGCTGTCCAGAGACTACCGTATGACCCTGGCCCAGAAGTGTACGAGACTGAAGTGGAGCCTATTGAGGTGAACCCAGCCATCCTAAGTGGGTGCTTGGCAATCACCTTTTCCAAAGATGGCCTGCATTGGGAGGAAAATTTCACAATCGCCCCCTCTTTGTGAATGGTGAATTACACGCCTGCCCTATCAACCGGATTATACTAGATGGAGGGTCAGTAGTCAACTTGATCCTAAGAAGGATTCTCATCCGACTGGAATTAGGATCTGATGACCTCACTCCTACCCACATCACTATGCAAGGGTTCAACCAATTAGGAGAAAAGCCAGCTGGGACAGTTCGTCTTCGTCTCATGATCGGTGACCTAAACGATTACGCTCAGTTTCATGTAATCGACACTGATACATTTTATAATGTCTTTCTCGTTCACTCTTAGCTTCATGATCAAGGGGTGGTCCCTGCCACACTCACCAATTCTTCAACTACAATCGAGATGGGAGACAGCACACGGTCTATGCTGATAAGAGATCGTTCCCTATAGTCGAGACTCACTATACTGATGTTAAATACTATTTCACAGACCTTCCAGCACCAGAAAGGTCAAAGGATGATGATTGGAAGCCCGTGAGAGAGACAGCCCTTGTCTCATGAGGATGTTGAAGACCTTGAGCGAATGATTGCGGACATGTTCAAAGAGGAGGAAAGACAAGGCAAGATCCTCCCCTTGACTCCTATCTGTCCAAGTATACCTTGCCACCTCTTTGAGGTCATGATGCCCTCTCCTAAAGATGAAGCTTCCCCCTCAACCTCTAATTCGTCAGAACAAAATGATGAGCTAGAAGTAACTCTTGAGACTAAGGAAGCCCTGGAGGTAGACCTTCCAGCACCGAGGGTCACCTATACGTTGGACCAGCAAAAGGTCATGCATGTCCCCATTGCTCATCTAAAGGTAGAATTAGCAGGCAAACCACCAAGGAAGGTACTCAAAATCCCATCATCCTTGAGCAAGGAGATCACCAGCAGCCAAAAGGAGGTCTTACACTTCTCTGAGGCTCTCAGAGAAGTACAAGGGGACAAGAGTCAGCCCTCCGGCTCTCAGGAACAAGACCCCATGGCAGAGCTGAGAAGTGAGGTTTGCAACCTTTAGAATCAGTTGGAGGTGACACACTTCGCTTCAAAGCACTTGAAGGAGTTTGTCCTTGAGACTAAGACCTATGATGAGCACAAAAGCAATGCACCTCGAATCGAAGCCAAGGCTCCCCCAGATTGGAGTATTTACAGCAAACAGGCTCACCAAATCATGAGAACCATAAATTATGAGCCCTTGTCCAATCAAACGCTAAGGGGTGAGGACGCAATTGCTCCCCCATTCGAGGTCATTGGAGCCTTGACAAGCTGTCAAAAGACGAAGCAAAGAGTGGGCTATCCTTTTTCGGTGAAAGATTAGAAGCAATGAAAAAAGAGAAGAAAGAGTAAAGACGTGCCACACATAGAAAAATAAAAGAACTATTTCATTCATAAATCAAAAGGCCATTACAAGTGTTCTTTTCTTTACCATGGAAGAAATGAAAAGAAAAAGAGAAAGAAGGCACTGTAAAAAATGGTCAATGATCTCATTGACCTTCCCCTTACACTCTTCGGCTGAGGCCCTCGCTCACTCGATGCCCACTCTCAGTTCGGGCACCAGCCCAGCCTTATGCTCCACTAGAGTTAGCTTCGCACGCAAGGAGTACTCGAGGTCCAGTAGCTTTTGGCCCAGTGCCCTATCTTTAGCTTCCCAAGTTGTCGTCTCCTTCTCCAACCTTTCGAGCTCCTGTGCCCACTTGGTAATCTTCGCCTTCAAGGTCTTCACCTTGTTATGGCGCATTACAGCCTAATCGGTAAGGGTGGACTTTTGAAAGACAAAAGCTTCCCTCTCCCCTACCTGGGCCTCTGTCAGCCTTTGGCTGTGTGCCAAATAAGCCTTCAACGACTCTAGTTGTGAGCCTTCTAGTCACGTTGCAGTCTCTTCCACCAGTAGAGCCTTCACCCTCCATCCCTCCAGCTCGTTGACGATGCTATCAAAGTAAGGGAGGACTTCCGGCGCACTCCCTAAGGCGATCCCCCTCAGCTGTAGGATCGTTGTTCCAAGCTCTTCGAGGAGCAGCTCCTTCAGCTTTTGGAGGCCCATTTGAAGCATCTCAAATATCACACCCGACATCCCACTGAAAGTGGGCCTGGACAGTGCAGTAGGTGCGATCGTAGCAAAGAAATCCTCAATAACAACCATGGGACCTGCTGAAACCTCAGCTAGAGTCGTCCCTTGTATCTCTAGAGCAACATCGATTTCGGCAGGCATAACTTCGGTGGCTGGATCTACCACTGTGTCTTCACCTTCGATCGCTTCGGCACTCACAGGGCTGGCTTCTACCTCGACAATCGGAGAAACTTCAGCTAGATCCCCATCCTGGGCCATCACCTCACTGTCCCTTTCGCTTGGGGCAGCCTCTTCTTCATGTCCTCCCTTTTCTTGAACCGCCGCCACCTCCTCTGCCGGTTCAGTCCCTCTCTCTTCTTCTTTTGTACCCATGTCCTCTTAGGCAGTCGGTTCAGCCATGGGCTCTTCTACAAGGCCCGCTTCTTCTGCTGCCAGGGGTACTGCCTCAGAGCCCTCACAGTCAGTCCCTAGGAGAGGTCCTGACTCTGCAACCTCTCCTACAGTTGTGTCACTGGGAGTGGCAACCGCGTGCTGAGATACTCCCTCTTCAGGCCCAGGAGCATCGAGCTCCTCTATGACCACTACCGTCGGTCCTTCTCCCTGGGTTGACCTCGGGGTTTCTCCTTCCTTGCTCGCCCTCTCTGCATCAGTAGGGGCAGCAGCCTCTTAAAACTCAGGAGCCGTCTCTATCATAGTTTCTTCCAAGGCTTCCATCACCAGCCCCATCGATCAATACTGGGATTGGACCCTCTCTTTCAGCCGCAGAAGATGCCTCCTGGTTGGAAGCAATTTCAATTGGTGCAGCAAAATCTGAAGCACCAACCTCAACCTCAGAAGAACTTGAAGAGGGCCTAGGAGACGGAGTGGGCGAATCCTCTAGGGCAAAGGGCGAGTCTGAAATGATCAGAGACACGTAGCACTCTGAAGAAGCCGAGGGTGAGGAACCGTCCTCTAGCTTGCAGACTGCTGTGATCTTGGGCCCTTTGCGTTTTGAAGCCTTGGTTGCCTTCTTAGCTCGAGCGCAGGGAGCCACTGGGGTAGCCCGCTTTCTCTTATTTACTTTCGCCTACTCGGGTGCAATAGCCTTGGAGGTGCCCGTTTTGGAGGAACTGGTGGCCAGCTTGCTATGTGGACCACTCCCTATGAGTTCGTTCAGGTCCTTGACTGGGTGCGTCTCAAACCTAGGAACCATGCTTCCCTCCTTCCATCGAAAGATCGCAGAGAGATCGTCAAATATACTCTCAGTCTCATTCTCCATAATGAGAAATCTGGGCATGGACTTGTCTCAAGCAATCTGACGCAGCCGCCCAATCTCGCTCCAATCATGGGATAAGCCTGAGGCCCGAAGAAGCTATCGCTACACACTTCACTAGAAGCTATCACTGCAGGCTTCACCAAAAGCTATTGCCGCGCACTTTACAAGAGGCTATCATCATGCGCTTCACACAGAGGCTATCGCCGCGTGCTTTACAAGGGTCTATCGCCCAAGCTTCACAAGAGGCTATTGTCGCGTGCTTCGCATAGAGGCGATCGCCAAGCCCTTCACACATAGGCTATCACCACGTGCTTTACAAGAGGCTATCGTCGCGCGCTTTACAAGAGGCTATCATCGCGCGCTTCACAAGAGGATATTGCCGCGCGCTTCATCAAGGCCTAATTCCATGCATGTGTCATCCAAAACTTAGCGTCGTGGGCATGCTATGGCACTGTCGATTGTGGATTTTTCCCACTTTCCCCAGATCGTGACCTGCCATCCCCACAAACAAGCCATCACTTTGCAGCTCAGGGGAGTCAAGTCTCTAGTTACGGCCTTGTTCCCCACATAAAACGGTTTAGGCGCACGACCTTAAACTGCATGGTCCAAATTATATGACCTTAAACGGTAGCGGAGGTCTAGTCGCTCGACCTTTAAACTACACAGTCCTTGTCGCATGACTCTAAGCTGCATAACCACGGTCCAATTGTATGACCTGAAACTGTAGTGCACGTCTTGACCGCATGACATTAAAAGGCTTAGCACCATGGTCCAAACTATATGACCTTAAACTGTAGCGAAGGTCTAGTTGCACGACCTTAAACTACATGGTAGCTACAGGACTTTAAACTGCATAGCCATGGTCCAAGCGACAATACCTTAAAAGTGTAGCGCACGTCCCTATAGCAAGGTGTTGAAATGGTGCGACAAATAGTCCATGCGCAGGACTTTAATCTAGGAAATAGACACACTTCCCTCAGGCCTAGTAGGAGTCACATCCTATAGCAGCCCATCGTCCCCCGTGGAGTTAGGGTCATCCTTAGCTCTTCCATCCCCAGTAGGGTTTCACCTGTGCTCAGGCCTGCCATTCTCAGTGGAGTTACATGCATACTATTGCTTATTATCCCCGTGGTAAGATACCCCTTCAATCCCCTTGGGTCAATCGCACACTAAATCATCATATCCCCAGGAGTTGGGTTACTTCCCTACGAGCCATGGAGTCCCATCTTTCACCTTAGGAGGGCATAATTGCCCCCTAATCCCCAATGAAGTCTTCTTCTCCATCTAAACCTGTTGTTGGTATTAACCATCATTATACCCAAGGGAGTTGAATTTTTATCCACAGACATATTCCCCATGGAGCTTGACCTACATGGCAACCCACCTAAGGAGGTCTAGTTGCACGACCTTAAACTGCATGGTCCTAGCTGCATGACCTTGAACTGCATAGCCATAGTCCAAACTATATGACCTTAAACTGTAGCGGAGGTTTAGTTGCACGGCCTTAAACTGCATAATCTTAGTTGCATGACTTTAAACTGCAAAACCATGGTCTAAGCTATATGACCTTAAACCATAGTGCACATCCTGGTCGCATGACGTTAAACTGCTTTGCACAGGTCTCGGAAGCATGACCTTAAACACACCCTCACATATGGGCACACCCCCTTTACGTGCATTTTCACGCATGCCTTCCTTAACCGACCAATCTATGTGCGCACACCACCTTCATAAATCCCCAGTGAATCCATTCACTTCGTCATTTCTATTCATCATCCCAAGTGAGTCTCGCCCTTTCTCACAAAATGGGGAACCATCCCGCCATCCATACTCGTCATAAGTTAGCGAGTCATCACTTTTCATCTTCCACACATTCATCATACATATTTCATAGGTAACTTCGTGCCATCTCCCCAAAGTGAGTCAAAACCATCACCATACTCACTCCATTGCCTCCACAGATTGCCATTCATCACCACCATGTCCAGTTGTATGACCCTAAACTATAGTGCACGTCCTAAGCGCATGACGTTAAAAGGCTTCAGCCAGGTCCTGAAGGCATGACCCTAAACACGCCTTCATAAAACAAAATAATGGGCATGATGTATACCTGGACATAGGAGCACCATGAGTAAAAATGACAGACGAGTACGGTCACGAAACCATGAGTAAAAGAGTTCCATAAAAAACAAAAACTCGGGCACGGTGAAAACCCCAAAAGGGCACCATGAGCAAAAATTGATGAAAAGGGTAGACATGACCACAAGGTCATGGGTAAAAGAGCCCAAAAATAAAGGAGGTTAGTGAAAACGATCTTTACAGTGCCACTGCCCTAGTCCAGGTGAAAACCTGTAAAGGGCAATTGGACCAATAAAAAGTAGGTTGACGCAACATCACACTCTCAGCTAGAACCTAATAACCAAACAGGCGTAATTCTAGTTAATGAGGTCCACACAAAATCCTTGACTGTCAGCATCCAATCACAACGTAAAATTGTTCACCCGGAGTAAGAGCCTCATAAGATCTCCCACAGTTCAACACCAAAAACAAAACGAGTCCCTGAGGGCTCGAGCGATGAACAATAAATCCCTCAAAATGCTAAAGAAGCTTATGAAGGCAAGAAAATGACAAAATCAGGGCAGAACATGCCAGAGACTTCAGGGTGATTCCTCGCCATGAGGCCACCTCGCCAAAATCCCTCCCTAACCGATAGAGCCAGATCTTCGAGACAGGCCAACAAAAAGTCCTCGACTAGACCCCGTAGGATGAGGGCCCACAGAGGTACCTTGATTGTCAAAAGAAAACCTGGTGTAGCAGAAAACAATGCCAACCGAAGGCTCATAGCACTTGGCCGCCAGATAGGCCCTCTGGCCAACGAGGTCCACACAAAAGCCTCAGCGGTCAGAATATCAAATAGTCCCTTGAGGGTCAGAATATCAAAAAGATCCCTCAAAAGTCTCTTCTCCCCCTAAAGTCTCCACGGATGGACCTGTACAATGCATCCAAAGTATGAGCATTCTAGTTATGACATTACGTGAATCTCCTTGGCGTTCACGTGGTCCAGTGGCTAGGAAGAAAAAAGACCAGTGGCTAGGAAGAAAAAAGAAATAAAGCTAGAGGAATTTTTCAAATGTTGTCCTTGTCGCTTCTCTCGAAGCACAACATTCAGCGGGGAATGCTTTTTTAAGACATTTTTCAGCACCATGGGTCCCCGATGCAGAATAAAAAAGAGAAGCCGGTCAATAAAACCTGACAAACGGTGGAAATTTTGACAGTCTTAGAATGACCCCAAAACTGGAGAAGATCTTCATAAAGACTCCAAAAAGTCTCTTACCAAGTTTTGTCACATTCCGACATGTCTAATGCAGTGCAGACTGAGAAACAGTTCCAATAGAATCAGCCTCTAACACCATGAAACGGCTCCTATAACTTGAACCCTACTTTCGATGACTCAAACAGTTGTAGGACCAACGCTATTGGAGCTAGCACGATTGGAAACCCCCAAGGGTCAAATTTCACCTTAAACGGACATTCCAAGAAGAAGTTAAGCGTAAAAGATCAAAACAGGAGGAGTCGCACACTATTCCCATGCAGCCACCCTGCACGTAATCACCATTAAAGGGGTATTCACAAACAGTGACTTACGACACTCATATCTCACTTGTCTGCAGTCGGATCATGTACAAATTTTGTGAGCGTATTCGTCTCGTCACGTCAAGACGAGCGTTTCGATATGTGGCACACCGTGTGACGACACCAGAGCACAAAAGAAAGCTAGAGAGAAGTTGCCGATCCGTGAAGGAAGTCGTAGGAAAATCAGCTCGAGACACCTCGCTCGAGTGGCCAAATCACGACGCTCGCGAACCCGATCGATGTGAAACCAGTTGCATCGCATGCATAAAGTCCATGGCTATCACTAGTCTAAACCTCGTGCCTTCTAAACCTCGTGCCTGATAAACAGTCAGATTTCACACACAAATCCGATGAAGTGGCTGTAAATTCTGGCACTAAAATTTCAGATTTCGGCCAAAACTCAAAAGATGCGAAATCTTCGTCTGGGCATGAATTCGAGCTATGTTTGTTACCATGTGATGGCGACGGCGTACTAAGTGTGATCCAGTGAAGAAATTAGGAAAAAACATCAAGAAACGAGCACACCATCGATTTGAAAGTTGATATCAAATCGATCGTCATGATAAGTCCTACAAGAAAATAATCATCTTTTGGAAAAACGGACATCAGAGCAACCCCGGATCATCCATGAAAGATCGCGCACGTTCTAAGGCAGCAGCAGGGACTGTTCTAAAATTTCCACAAATGTTAGGAAGGGGAAAATCAGTCATTTTGCACCTTATATTCTTATTTTATTTAATTCAGCTAAATCTTAATTTTAAGCAATTAGGTTTAATTTTTATCAATCCACCCATCTTTGGGCAAAACTCTATATATATCACGTTCATTGTACAAGGACCAAACTTTTGCTTAATAAAATCTCCATCTTTTCTCATTATTGGGTCACGGCTTGAGGGAGAGAGGAAGGAAAGAAAAACTTTTGAAACGGTACCCCTTGGCTTAAGATAAATATTTTTTTCTCTCTCCTCTTCTTTTCTCTCTTCTTCTCTCTTCTTTCTTCTTCTTCACTTGAGCCTTTCTCAGAGGCTTTGCGCGGCAGTGACAGTGCCACACATGCCTCTTTCTTTCTTTATTTCTCTCATCTTGAGGTTTCACAGGTCGTGCATGGTGATGGCAGCACCATGTCGAGCTTCTTTCTGCCTCTCTTCGTTTGTCGCTGTCTCTCGGCGAGGAGTGCAGACGGCGATGCCTATTGCCGCCTGCAAGGGTCTCTTCCTGTTGCGCGTCTATCACAGACGACGATGCCTATCGTCGCCTGTGAAGATCGCGACAATACTTATCGCCTTCCACAGGCTTCTCTTGTGCCCTCTGCCTATTGCAGACGGAGATGCCTATCACCGCCCGTGAAGGGTCGCGGTCATGCCTTTTGCCATTCGCAAGTTTCTTTTGTGCGCTTGGCATCTATCATCGTCCATGAGCTTCCTTCATGCGCTCGGTGTTTATCGTCATCCGTAAGATTCCTTTCGTGCACTCGATGCCTATTGCCGCCCACAAGAAGGGATGTGTTGCCTTCTCGTGTTTCCAATGGCGATGCCTAGCATCGTCTGTAGTTCACTGCTCACCCTCTAGCCGTGAGCAGCAGCGTCCAGCACCGTTCAAGGGTCGTGACATTGTTACTCCACGGCTGTGGATGGTGATGCCTAAAGTCGTCGGGACCCCATCTCTTCGTCGTCTCACACCTTCTCTTCGTTCACTTCTCTTCTCACTTGACTGAGGGTAGGCTTAGTCTAGTACTGCCATAGAGGTCTAGCTGTTGAGCAGTATTGCCGTCATGCGGGTCCTGAGTACCATGCCTGTCTTGTTGTCACACCAGATTAAGACAATCATATTGGTCTTGGTTTCGAGTAGTATTGTCATCGTGCTGGTCCTGAGTACCATGCTCGTCTTACTACCACTCCGAGTCAGTTACTGTCCAGTTATCATGCTAGTCTCATCCCTTCATCAAGTTCTCTTCTCTTTTCTACCTTTATTTGGACCTTCCACTTTGTCACCCTTACTTCACCATATGAATGTGCATTGCCCTAAGCCAAGGGTGGGTCCTTCGGCCCACTTGTATTGCAAGTTAACCATGATAATGTTGTGCAGAAAACAAGGAGATTGTAGGTCAACGGAGGTGATTCTGAACCAGCTGAAGCAGTTGGGGGGCTTTCGTCGTGATCTAAGAGGGTGCCCATACGAGTCAGCCCGGGTACGTCACGGACCCAGGTGAGGTTGGTCCACACCTCACATATCAAATCCCTCTCTCACTAATTGCTTACCTGCTCTTATTATGCGAACAAGGTTCTCGAGAGAGCGATCTCAGTCCCAGATCTTTCAAACCCAAGGCACATGTCAATCGATCACCTAGATCCAGGTAGGCGAGATCGAGGCATCCGACCAGTTGGTCCGAGAACTACCATTGCCCCGGTTATTTCCTAAGCTTGCAGACTGTTGTCGTGACCCGCCATGGTGGCGTGATAGGCTTTCTATGCGAACCGACTTAGAGATCAGCACTGGCATGGAGGTCAGATTGGAGGCCTCAACGTGTAGGGAAATCTTAGGTCGCATGTTTCACACACAGGTTTAGACTGCTTTCTTCTCAGGCATGGGGTTACGACGGCAAGCAGCCAAATCCCTCCATCTTGTTAAGAATTGAGCCACGGGTTTGTCTAGTTCCTGAATCAAGGTGAGAAGCTCAATGGTTTAGACTTCTCTCTCGACCTCTGATGGAACAGTTTCTCTATTTCCCCTTAAGTATTTACTGAATTCGAGGGAAGTCGAGCATACCAATGAAAAGCCAGGCCATCAATGGTTCAAACAAACTGACGAAGAAGGAGTCATCCATCAGCCGCTATCTCTCGACATGCTGCTTAGAAATGCGTAATATGCTGATGCGAGGATGTTGTACCATCGAACAGGGGAAGCTTCCCTTTTTTATAGCCCGAAGGAAACAGAACCAGATCAATATAGGAGGGGTACAACTTTTGGTAAAGCGTTGTACCCTGTATACCCGAGATTTGTCTGTTCTTTAGGTTATGGCTTACCATGGCGTCGATGTCTTCCTGTGAGACGGGGGGGTGAGGGACAGAATTGTCCTGTGAGACAGGAGGAGGAGGCTACCTTGGAACTGCATCACCCAAGTGTGCAGCAGATCAGTCAGCAAGGGCTCAGCATGCCCCAACTGAACTTGAGTCTTATATGCCGATCACGTGAGGATCAGTTCTTGACGGTCTTGGGACCGTGGCTGCTGAGTGGTCGGGTCATCTCCTACAACACTGACCACTGTGCAGGCTTCTTGTACGTCCTCTTCGGGCTCTGTGATTCGAAGAGGGTAGAAGGGATTCTTATGCAGGGGGTCACCGGGAGAAGTTGCCTCAACCGTCTTGGTTGCTTCTCTAGTCAGGATTTGTAGACCTCTATCGCGTTTAGCTTTGAGGTTTTGATGGACCTCCCGCCAGAACTGCGATTGGGACTGCGGCTGATTGGCTTTTCTTGAGCAAGAAAGAGTCGTCACCATCAGATGAAGCAATGAGTGCAGACCATGTACTAGGGTCAACCTGGGCCGGGGAGGACAAAGGACTTGATCTCCCATCAAGTCTTTGCCCCAAGCTCTCTTATGGGCTCTAGTGACATGACCGAGCTTATGAAGCTGGCTCAAGATGATACTCATGAGGAAGGTCTTCAAGGACCAAGGCTGGAGGTGCTTTTCCAAAAGAGGTGGGGGAAGGATCGACTCATGACAATGCCTGAGTCAGGAGCGAGGAGCAGCCTGTGAAGGTGACATATGTGTGCCCTTTGAAGAAGGATAACAGATGACTTGGGGGTCAGCCCGGACTCGAACAGGTGGTCTGGCCTTAGGAGGACGAGGATTGCAAGCAGGTGTCTGTAAGAGAACAGGTAGAAGCCTGCCCCTTACAGCGTGCACTAGTGTGTGGTGAGAGGGAGGACGAGAGGGTCTTCTTTCATGTACTCAGGTTGGCTCAACGACGGCGTTGCCCCGAGTGGTGGGATGCACATGCATAATGTGTGCAGGACCTGGCCCGAGGAGGCCTGACCCTGGACAGTGACTCGAGGTAAAATAAGGATTGCCCCAAGGTGTGGCTCGAGTGGGTAACCCACGAGCTTTTGAGTGTGTGCGAGAGGATAAAGCCTCAAGGTCTTTGCCTCGATGTGTCGAGCCTCTAATCATAGAGACTTAAGGTGCTGTAGGAATGTGGGGGGCAACCTTGCGGCGACCCACAGAAGCAACGAAAACTTCCTTACCTTTTGCAAAAAGGGACTGGGCAGCCTTTTGGCGTACTTCGATAATATGACCGGCAAGTGACTTGTCGGTGACAAGGTGCATGTTGAGAGTGGTAGCAGATGTGCTACCGATGCAGAGTTCTTTGATGAAGGTTCCATCATAGCTAGGAGATAGGGAGTTAGGGACCTTTAAGTCCCCTCGCATGCCAATCCAGGTCAAGACTAGTGAGCTAAACACATGGTCTTTGTTCAGAAGGAAAGTTGGGAATGAAGTTCGAGGAACTTGTTCTCAGGGGAAGCTCAGGGATGAGAAAATCCCTGATCCGGATATATGGGTTAAGAAACCCAGAAGCCATGTGAGTGCAATACAAAAAAATAAAGGAGAGACTAGCTAAACAAGGACGATCCGACAAAAGGGTAGTAAGTCCCCAGTGGAGTCACCAAGCTGGCTAGGTTTCTCGATCTCACCTTCCGTGTTGGGATAACCTGGTGGCACGTGTCTCAGGTTTCAGGGGAACCCAAGACATGAGACCGCTATCTCAGGAACCTTGCTACAAAACGAGGGCAGGTATACTAATCGATGAGAGAGGAATTTTAATGTGAGGCGGGACACTCCTTACCTGGGTCTGTAACTCACTCGAGCTGACTCACGTGGGAGCCCTCTTAGATCACGTCAGAAAGCCCCCCAGTCCTACAACTGGTTCGAAATCACCTCCCTTGACCTGTACTCTTCTATTTTTGTAGTAACACACACTGTTAACTTACAAAACAAGTGGGCCGAGGGACCCACCTTGTCTTGGAGTGAAGGAACACAAGCGTGCGCATTCAAGGAAGAAAGGGAAGAAATGAGATGAAGATTGGGGTGATAAGAGGTGAAGTGAGAAATAGGATAGGGGGGACAGGACGAGAAGAGAAGAAAGAGAATTTTGACCAGGTGGCTAGACTAACACAGTAGTTAGACCAATACGGTGCTTGACCTGACGTGGTAGCAAGACGGGCATGGTAACTCAGACCGGCACAGCGGCAATACTACTCAACGACAGAACCAACACCGACTAGCTTGGCACAATGGCTAACCTATCGTGGCAGCAAGACGGGCACAGTAACTCTGACCTGCACGACGGTAATACTGCTTGACGATGGCACTATCATGACAGTGTCAATCTTAGCATCCTTTGGTCTAACAAAAGACGAAGAAAGGAAGAAGAGAGAGAAGAAAGGAGCAAGAGAGAAAAAAGAGAAGAAAAAAGAGAGACAAAAGAGAAGAGAGAAGAGAGAGAAAAGAGAAGAGCGAGAGATTTGAGGAGAGAGAAAGAAAAGAAAGAAAGAGAGAAAAAAGAGAAGAGAAAGCAAAAACAAGCGAGAAAAGAGAGGAGAGAAGAGAGAGAAAAAAGAAGCGAGAAAAGAGAAAAGAGAGAAAAGAGGAGAGAGATTAGAGGAAGAGATAGAAGAAAAGACAGAAAGAGAGAAGAAAGAGAGAGGAGGAAGAGGGAGAAAGAGGAGAGAGAAAGAAGAGAGAAGAAAGAAGAAAGAGAGAGGAGGAAGAGAGAAGAAAGGAGGAAGAGAGAGGAGGAAGAGGGAGAAAGAGGAGAGAGAAAGAGGAGAGAGAAAGAAGAGAGAAGAAAGAAGAAAGAGAGGCGAGGAAGAGAGAAAGAAGAAAGAGAGGAGGATGAGAGAAAGAAGAAAGA
>NW_006495933.1:670251-683179 GCF_000471905.2 Amborella trichopoda | reverse complement strand
GAGAGAGAGAGAGAGAGAGAGAGAGAGAGAGAGAGAGAGAGAGAGAGAGAGAGAGAGAGAGAGAGAGAGAGAGAGAGAGAGAGAGAGAAAGAAGAGAGAGAGAGAAGAAAGAGAGAGGAGGAAGAGAGGGAAAGATGAGAGAAGAAAGAAGAAAGAGAGAGAGGTAATAAGCATGGATGGCGATGGGATTCTGTTGTCCATGACATAGGAGAGAGAAGAAAGAAAGAAGCATGGACGACGATAGGGTTCCACCGTCTATGACATAGGAGAGAGAAAGAGGGGAAAGCATGGATAGTGATTGGTCCCATCGTCCAAGAAAGAGGAGAGAGAGGGCAAGAAAGAGCATGGACGATGATAGGTTTCGCCATTCATGATAGGAGAGAGAAAGAGAGAACATGAACGTGATATCCCACCATCCATGATAGGAGAGAGAAAAAGAGAATATGGATAGCAATAAATTTTGCCATCCATGATAGGAGAGAGAGAAAGAAAGAACATGGATGGCGATAGGTTCCTCAGTCCATGACAAGAGGAAGAAGGAAAGAGAAAACATAGATGGCGTTAGGTTTCATCATCCATGACGAGAGAGAGTCAAGAGAGAGAGAAGAAAAGACACGCACGATGACAGGCATTACCGTGTGCATCGAAAAGGGACTTAGACATGACCCGACACACCACTTGGGAAAGAGCCCGATTCAATGTCCTTGTTTGAGAATAGGGAAGAAAATGTCGTAGGTGGCGATGGACATCACTGTGCACGACAAGAGAGACAAGGAACTCTAACAAAAGGCTCGGCCCGTTGCTCGAGTTAAGGCCTAGCTCACTGTGCGTGTTTCATAGATAAGAAAGGAAGGTGGACATCATGCTCGACGATGAGCATCGTTGTGCACGCCAGGAGGGACAAGGAACTCAGACAATGGCCCGGCTCGCCACTCAGGTTCAAGCCCGGCTCAACGTGTATGTTTCAAAGATAAGAAAAGAAGGTGAATGTCATGCTCGACGACGGGCATCGTCGTGCATGATTAGAGATGAAAGAGAAAGGAAAGAATAAAGAAAAAGAAGGAAAGACAGAGAAGAGAGAGAAAGGGAGACAACGAAGAGAAAAGAGAGAGAGGCACGCACAGCGATGGTTACTATTGTGTGTTTGAGGTAAAGAAGATAGACACAGAGAGAATAAAAAGAAGAGAGAGAAAGAAATAAGTGGAGAGAGAAATAAAGAGGAGAGAAGAGGAGAGAGAAGAAAGAGAGACACACACATGGCGATGATTACTGTCGTGTGTGTTTGAGTCAGGGAGGAGAGAAACAGAGAGAAGAAAAAGAAGAGAGATAAAGAAAGAAGAGGAGAGAAATAGAGAGAAGAGGAGAGAGAAGAGATGAGAGAGAAAAGATGAGGAGAGAGAAAATTACCTTCATAATGGGGTACCAAATTTTTCTTCTCTCTCTCTTGGATGTGCCCACAATTTTAATGTTAAACTCTCAAATTTTATTTATGAGATTGAAGCAAGAGGGAAGCCCTTTACAATTAGGTTTAGTATGTATTTATAGACTCTGGCCCAAAACATGGGTAGATGCCCAAAATCTGACCTACTTGATGATAATTATAATTTATTTAAATTAAAATAAAATCTAAAAATAGGGACAAAATGACGGTTTTGCCCCTTCCCAACAATTCATAAAATTCCAAAGCAGTCTATGACGCTGCCCTAGAATGTGTGTGACCTTCCATGGATGATTCGAGGTTTCTCCGGTGCCCATTTTATAAAAAGATAATTACTTTCTCATTGGGCTTGGCATGACGATCATTTTAGTACCAACTATTTGGACGTATTTTTCAGCACCTTGGTCCCTGATGAGAATCAGGTCAATAAAGCCTGCAACATGGTGGAAATTCTTGACAGTCTCAAAATAGCCCCAAAATTGGTCAAGATCTTCATTAGCACTTCAAAAGATCACCTGCCAAGTTTCATCTTGATCAGAGATGTCTCACGCAGTGAACACAAATAAACAATATCCACAAAAATGGTCTCCAACACTTGGAAATCTACCCTATAACTAGAGTCACACTTTTGGTGTGTCAAATAGCTGCAGAACCATTGTCATTAGATCAGTCATGGTTGAAAACCCTTATGGGTCAAGTTTCACCTGAATCAAACGCTCCAAGACAAAGTTATGGATAAAATACCGAAAAAGGGTAGGCCGCACACTATTCTCTTGTGGCCTAACTGCATGAAAACACCATTAAAGGTGGTTGTCTTTACAGTCATGGGCAGTCACTTTTGGGGCCTACATCTCACTCGTTTCAAGTTGGATTGCTCTCAAATTTTGTGAGCATGTTCATCTCATCGAGACAAGAAATTCGATATGTCGTATGCCCCATGACGACGCTTGAGCAGAGAAAAAAAGTAAATGAAAGTCGCTAATCCGTGAAGGAAGTTGCAAAAAATTAATTAGCAGCATGTCTCATTCAAGCAGCCATATCACAACGCTCGCATACCCGATCGACACAAAATCAATTGTATTATGTGCGTGAGGCCCGAGGTTATCTCTGTTCCGAACCTCATGTACAATGAACGGTTGGATTTCACACACAAAGGCATCAAAAATGCTGCAAATTTTGGTAGCTGGATTTCACGATTCCGATCAAAACTTAAGACGAAAAAATCTTCATCCAGACAAGAAATCAAGCTACATTTGTTGCAACATGATCATGACAGCATGCTCAATGTGATTCAATGAAGAAATCATGACGAAACATCAAGGAATGAGCACACAATCGATCCACCATTTTTAAGATTCATCCAAAATTCAAGTCTCATGATCATGGCTCAAAAACATGGTTCATGGCTAAAAAACATGGTTCATGGCTCGAAATTGGTATCCAAATGATCGTCATGCCAAGCTCTACAAGAAAACAATAATCTTTCCATTAAATGGGTATTAGAATGACCCCAGGTCAACCACAAAAGACGCAAGTTCTCGGGCAGCAGCAGGAACTGTTCTAGAATTTCACACATTGTTATGTAGGGGCAAAACAGTCCTTTTGAACCCATTTTTTAGAATTTCTTTAAATTTAATTAAATTGTAATTACCTTTTGTACCCATTTTTAGAATTTTTTTAAATTTAATTAAATTGTAATTATCTTCATATCTAACTAGTTTTGGGCATACACCCACGTTTTAGCCCAACTCTATATAAACTTGCAAAGCTAAATTGTAAGAACCTTCGGTTCATTTCTAATTGATTCAATAAAAATTTTCATTCTTTATTGAAGTTATTGCATATGTCTTGGAGAGAGAGAGAGGAGAGAGAAGAAAAGGACCAATACCCTTTAGGTAAGTCTCTTTCTCTCTCCTCTGCTCTTTGTCTCTCATATTCTCTTTCTTTCTCCTCCCCTCTTTCTCTCTATCTCTTTCTCTCTCCTCCCCTATTTCTCGTTTCTATCTCTATCTCTCTTCTTCTCGTCTTTATCTCTTTCTCTTCTATTGTAGTCAGCGAAGCCTAACACCTGCTAGATTTCTCTCTCTCTTTCTCTTCTGTGTAGTCAGTGAAACCTAACGCCGATTGGATTTCTCTCTCCTTATTTTATGTTGTAATCGGCAAAGCCTAGCGTAGATTGAATTTCTCTCTCTATCTTTTCTATTGTAGTGGGTGAAGCCTAACACCGGTTGGATTTATCTCTCTCCTTTTTTGTCACAGTCGGCGAAGCCTAGTGTCGACTCGATCTCTCTCTCTTGCTTCTCTTCCATCACAACCGGGGCAAGCCTAGCACTGACTAGGTCTCTCCTTTTCTCTTCTTCTGACACAGTTGGTGAAACCTAATGCCGACTGTATTTTCTCTCTCTTCTTTTGACACAATCGATGAAGCTTAGTGTCAATTATGTTTTCTCTCTCTTCTCTTGACAGAGTGAAGCCTAGTGTCGATTGTGTTTTCTCTCTCTTCTTTAGGAACAGTCGGCAAAGCCTAGCATCGACTACATTTTCTCTTTCTTCTTAAGACACAGTCAGAGAAGCTTAGCACCGACTGTGTTTTCTTTCTCTTCTTCAGAAAAAGTTAGTGAAGCCTAGCATCGACTGCATTTTCTCTCTCTTCATCTGACACAGTCGATGAAGCCTAGAGCCGACTGCATTTTCTTTCTCTTCTTCTGACACAGTCGGTGAAGCCTAACACCGACTGCATTTTCTCTCTCTTCTTTTGGCACAGTCAACGAAGCATAATACCGACTGCATTTTATCTCTCTTCTTTTAACACAGTCGGTGAAGCCTAACACCAATTGCATTTGCTTTCTCTTCTTTTGGCACAGTCGGTGAAGCCTAATGCTGACTGTATTTTCTCTCTCTTCTTCTGACACAGTCGATGAAACCTAATGCTGACTGCATTTTCTCTCTCTTCTTCTGACACTGTCAGTGAAGCCCATCGCCGACTGTGTTTCCTTTCTTTTCTTCTGGCACAGTCGATGAAGCCTAACACCTATTGTATCTTCTCTCTCCTCTTCTCTGTATAACATAGTCAATGAAGCCTAACGTTGCCTGCATTTTCTCTCTCTTCCTTCTAGCACAGCTAGCAATGCTTAGTGTCAACTACGTCTTCCTTCTCTCTCTCTCTTTTATTCTCCCGCCTTTCATACTCTTCTCTTCTTTTCTTCTCCCTCCCTCCTTTTGTTCCCTTCTTCTCTTACTTCATTTCTTATTCTTTCCTCATAACCATCATTCTGTTACTCTTTCATTCGACTAAAAGGAATTGAGGTTAGCCTCTCATAGTAGTCCTGTCGTCTAGCCGTAATGTTGTTGTGCTAGGATTATTTGGCCCTCTTTATTGCCACGACAGACTAATCATCGTGCCTTGCTAGTTGGTACTGATAATGATGTCCAGTAGTAATCCTGTGAGCCAGTCTTAGTTATCGAGCCAGTTTTACTACCACGTCAGGTCAATTACTCATCTGCTTAGTCACCGCTTTAATCTTCCCGCTCAGTCGAATTCTTCTCTCCACCATCTTTCTTCTCTTATTTTTCTTTTTGAATGCGCATGCTTGTGTACGTTCATCAAAGAGGAAAAGGTTGAGGTCTGACCCACCTGTCTTATAACCTTTGTCATATGTGTGTGATTGCAGAAAATAAGAAGAATACAAGCCAAGGGAGGTGAATCCATACCAGTTTTAATACTGGGAGGCTTTCTTTGTGATCTAAGAGGGCACTCACGCGAGCCAACTCGAGTAAGTCCCGAACCCACCTTAAATTCCTCTCTCACCTGTTGGTAACACCTGCCCTCGTTTTTTAACGAGGTTCCCTAGAGAGCAATCTCAAAAATGTCCCGGGTCTTCCCTCGAAACCCAAAACTCATGCCACCCGACCCCAAAAGGATCCAGAGGGTGAGATCGAGGCACTTTACCAGCTTGGCGACTCCACTAGGGACTTACTACCTCTTAGTCAGATCGTTCTTGTTCAGCTAGTTTCTTCTTTTATTGGATGCTTTCATTATCCATTCACATTTTATTTATGGCTTGCGGGTTCTGTAACCCATTTATACGGATCGGGGATTTTCTTATCCCCGCATTTGAGAGTGTCCCTAGGGAACAAGTTCCTTCAACTTCATTCCCAACCATCCTCTTGAGCAAAGACCCCTTGTCTAGCTCCCAAGTCTTAACCTGGACCCGTGTGACTTGGGACTTAAAGGTCCCTCGCTCCCCATTTCCTCGCTTTGGTGGAAACTCCACCAAGGCGCCCTGCATTGGCAGCACTTTTGTTGCCCCACATAGCATGCACCCAGCCATTGGCAAGTCACTTGCTGGTCGTGCTCCTGAGGTATGCCGAAAGGCTAGCCAGTCCCTTTTTGTAAAAGGCAGAGAAGCTGTCATTGCTTCTGTGGGTCACCATAAGGCTACCCCCCACATTTCTTCACCATTGGTCTCTATCCCTAGAGGCTCAACACATCGAAGCGGAAACGCCACGGTCTCTACCCCTGACATACACCAAAAGGCTCGTGGGTTACCCACTCGAGTCACACCTTGAGAAAACCCTTCTGTTACCTCGAGTCCGTGTCCAAGATTGAACCTTTCAAGGCTAAGTCATGCACATGCTACTCATATGCATCCCACCGCTCAGGGCAACGCCATTGTTACGCCAACCCGAGTACACAAGAGATGACCCCCTCGTCCTCCTACTCTGCACACACAAGCGCACCCTGTAAGGTGCAGGCCTACACCTATTCTCTTATAAACACCTACTCGTAGTTCTTGGCCTCTTAAGGCTAGATCACTTGCACGAGTCTGGGCTGACCCTCAAGTCTCCTGTAATCCTTCTTCATGGGGCGCACACGCGTTGCCATCACAGACGTCCCCTCGCCCTAGACTCGGGCCTTCGCATGACTCAATCCTGCTCTGGCCCTCTCCGCCTTCATCGAGCAAGCAAATTCAGCCTTGGCACTCGAAGGTTTTCCCCAAGAGTACCATCCTGAACCAGCCCTGTCACTTTGGTCGTGTCTCTGGAGCTCACAAGAGAGCTCAGGGCATTAACCTGATGGAAGTTCAAGTCCTTCATCCTCTCTGACCCAAGATGAGTTTAGTTCCTAGCCTTCATCTATTGCCACACCTGTTGGAGACAACTCTCTCCCGTGCCAAAAGAGCTGACCAGCCGTAACCTAGATCGCAGTTTTTGTGCGAAGTCCATCAAAACCTCAAGGCTAAACGCGATAGAGGTCTACTAATGTTGACTGGGGAGGTGACTAAGGCAGTCAAAACAACCAATTCTGACGACCCTCTTCACCTGAATCCCTTCTACCCCCTTCAGACAATGAAGCCTAAAGAAGAGATCCATGAGCCCTGTGCTGTGGTTACTGTCGTAGAAGAAGACCCAGCCACGCAGCAGCCACAGTCCCCCCGCTGACTGACCTGCCACGTACGACCCGTCAAGTTCGTAAGCCCTCAGTTGCCACTAACGTTGACCTCCATAGAGAAACGGTCAGCGTAATGGTTGTAAGTGAGCTCGGTGATGCACAGGAAGAGTGCATGAACAAGTTTGAGGATATGATGCACGTGACGATGGAAAAGATCGATCATATCAACGCCGCATGCCAGTCGGCTAACCATGAGGTCAATTCTCATCACTTTGATGGTGCACCTCCACGGCAGCCCCCTCCTTCCACCTCATAGGACAATTTTTTCCCTCATCCCATCTCTCAAACAAACATTGACGCTATGGTCACCCATAGCCTAAAGAACAGACAAATCCCGAGGATACAGGATGCGACGCCTCATCAAAGGCCATACCCCTCGTATATTGATCAGGTCTCGTTTCCCTCAAATTATAAGAAAGGGAAGTTTTCCTTATTCAACGGAACCACGTCCCCAAACCAGCATATTGCCCACTTCTAGACAGCATGTCGAGAAACAAAGGTTGACGGGAGACTTTGTCTCTGACAATTCATTGAGACCCTTGATGGCGCAGCATTTCAATGGTATGCTCGACTTCCTTCAAACTCAATGCATACATGGAAGGAGATGGAGAAACTGTTCGATCAACGCTTCTATGAGGTCAAGAGAGAGGTTCAAACCATCGAACTTCTTACCTTGACTCAAGACCCCGATGAGTCCGTGGATCAATTCATATCAAGATGGAGAAATTTGGCTTCCTGCCATCCTAATCCTATGCCTGAGAAGGAAGAAGTCCAAACTTGCATGCGGAACATGCGACTCGAGATTGCTCTACATGTCGAGGCCTCTAATCTGACCTCTATGTCCGTGTTGATCTCTAATCAGTTCGCATAGAAAGTTTATCACGCGACCATGGTGGGACACGACAACCATCTACAAGCTCAGCAAACAACCGAGGCAATAGTACCTCTCGGAATAACACACGGGTACCTCTCGGAATAACACACGGGGCAGCCAACAAAAGGGGTAATCAGTGCAGCCGACATGATCACCGATTCAAAGAAAGCTCCCTCCCATACTTTGGACCTCTTTAAAGGGGTAAGCACGGCAAAAGTAACACCCCAGGCTGGCAAGCAACAACAGTCGTACAATCGAGTACCCCCACCTTGATCGGGGTGATTATTTCACCAAGCATAGGAACAAGGTCTATCCCTTCGAGAAGGAATGGGTCACTGTGCTGTTTCGGTTATTACTGGAATAGAATATTATCCAACTTCCAGAAGTCAAGGCCCCTAAGCAAACCTATCCTTGACACTTAGGCGAATTATTGTGCCTACCATTGGAGGATCAATCATCCCACAGATGACTGCTACACGCTTAAAGATATTATCGAGGCCCTGATTCACAAGGGTCAGATAAAGCTTGAAGACTTAAAGAAGGCCTTTGGGGCAGCCGAGGCCTCCCATGCAATAACCATTCAAGAGGAAGACAAAATGCCTGCCATCTTTTACTCGTTCTTCATTTTAATGCTTCAGGAAGGCATAATCATACTGAAGCAGGCAAGGCAACCTTGTCGCCTTGCTAAGGGGACTAAAGATTGTTGGTGCCCGTACTATTAGATAACCTGTCGGAATGCACAAGCTTCCTTGATATATTCGCAAAGAAAATGCGAGTGTCAGGAGATTTACAATCTCCCTGTAAGTGATCCCCAAGTCATTCCTCTATCAGGGCAAGAACATCTTACAAAGAAGGACCTTACTATCAATGACTCGGACTCCACCGAATCCTCAACTTCCTAGCCATGGATAGTCTACCATGGTCAAAGCAGACTCAAGTCCTTAAGGCGAGAAGCAATTCGCTAAGCTAGAGCTGTTCGCAAGCACAGCGAGACGAATCAAACATCACCTCAAAAAACTAGAAAGAGACGACCACCAAGGGCTACTCGCCTAAGAAACAAGACCGCTCAACCCACAGTCGAGCAGGAATTTCTCAGGAATCTTCCTCCACTGGCAACTTTACTAGACTACATCCATGGCACGTTCCTTCTTCCTTCTTCATCCTGTCAAGAAGACGTTCACGTGCCATCTCCCACCCAGCATACGTCCAATGAGGGTGACAACATTAAAAGCACTCCCCAACGGTCTAAGAAAGGGAAAGACCTAAAAGACCCCCTGCACCCGTCCATCCCTGGTGATTAAGTAAAAATCTGCCCAGATCCGTCTAATGAGGGGAACGACCTTAAAATTCCCCCACCTTCTAACCCTTCTCCTTCTTCTTCTTCTGCTTCTCATTCTCCCTTGTCTACGTTCCCTGCAGGTACAACCTTGATATGCCCAGACTTCGAGGCTCTCAACCGAGAATTCGAAGGAATCAATATAAGCAGGAGGCAGCGAAAATGATTGAGAAAGACCCTGTTACAGGCAGTAGGGTTCCTAACAGTTGCTGATGCCCTTGTAGCTAAAGCCAAAGCAGAGCCATCGTCTTCAAAGAAGCACAAGGCGTCGAAGCCAAAGAAACGCCAGTGGCCCCTTGAGCCTAAATTCGAGCAGAGACTAAGAGAATCAAAAGGGCGAAGCTTCTATTCTCAGGAAGCTTGCCATATGATACAAGTTTGTGAAGAACCAGCTTGCTCGGAGCAAACACTCCAGGCATCCGTACAAATACCGTGTGATTCATACGAAGACACTCTACCTCACCATCACTCAACCTCAGTTTCCTCCTAACTCTCCAGACAAGCTTCTCCAACCTGATGTGTTTTCTACATTTGGAGTTGACGTCTTCGTCACTCAGTTTAAGAAAAACGCAGGAAGCATGACCAACCCTGGAGCCCTAACAGAGACAGAGATGTCAAGGTCATGGGTCTCCATGCATGAAGTTGGTGAAAAGGCCTCTGAGAAAAACGAGGAAGAGTTGCAAGATGCCCCGGAAGAATGGGAAGAAGGTGGTCAGGACACAGCTGACAAACTCGAAGAAATAAATCTTGGAGACGAGGTGCAACCCAGACCCACTTTCATTTCAACGAATATGTCTCCAGAAAAGAAAGAGGATTTCACTACTTTCTTGCGAGCAAACGGTGACGTCTTTGCTTGACATTATCATGAGATGCCCGGCTTAGACCCTCAAGAAGTTGTTCACCATCGCGTCATCGATCCGACTATCAAACCCCTAAAACAGAAATCGAGAAGGTTCAGGCTTGACCTCGAGATGCAGATAGATGCCGAGGTGACCAAACTCAAACAAGCAGTCTTTATTCACGCAGTCAAGTACCCGAAATGGCTAGCAAATGTTGTTCTAATAAAGAAGAAAAATGGTCAAATCAGAGTTTGTACTGACTTCCACGATCTCAATACCGCCTGTCTTAAGGATAACTTCCTGTTGCCATTCACCGAGATGCTCATCGACTCAACAGCTCACTGTCAAATCTTTTCCTTCATGGACGGTTACGCCGGGTATAACCAAATAAGGATGATGCCTGAAGATGAAGAAGCCACTGCGTTCTTAACTCCGAAAAGGGTCTTCTGTTACACAATGATGCATTTTGGATTAAAGAACACTGGTGCCACATACCAGATAGCAATGACGACCATCTTCAAAGACATGATGCACAAAGAAGTGGAATGCTATGTAGTTGATTTGGTGGTAAAATATGAAGAGACGGATACTCACATGAGAGACCTTGAAAAGGTATTCGAGCATTTTTGTGTTCATCAACTTAAAATGAACCCGCTAAAATGCGCTTTCAGTGTGCGCTCCGAAAAATTATGGCGGTTCATCATCAGACATCGAGGGCTTGAAGTTGAGCCAGTCAAGATCAAGAAAATCCAAGAAATGCTGTCACCGACTACACTTCGAGAAATGCGCTTCGTAAGTTCATCTCAAACCTCTCAGGTCATTGTAAACCCTTTACACACCTGCTAAAGAAAGATACCCCATTCATCTGGGACGGAGCATGTCTGGCCACCCTTGAACCCTCAAGTACTATCTACACAAGTATTGGGAAATCCCCTCCTTGTATACGTGATTGCTTTAAACGAGTCACTCGGAGAATTGTTGGCACAAAACAATGAAGAGGGAAAAGAGATTGTGTTATACTACCTTAGTCCCAAGATGCAAGGGGCCGAGAAGAATTATCCCCCTTTTGAGAAGATGTGCTTGATCCTGATCTTCACAGTATAAAAACTCCATCGTTACTGGCTTAGTCATGAAGTTAAACTTATCGCGAAAGCTGATCCTGTAAAGTTTCTCATGACAAGCTCATGCTTGTCGGGACGCCTTGCTAAGTGAGCATTATTGCTGATGGAGTTCGACATCACGTATGTCCCACAGAAGGCCATCAAGGGTCAAGCCTTGGCTGACTTTCTCGCAGCACACCCCATGCCGGTGGAATCTCCGTTATCAAGCAACCTCCCCGATGAAGAAATATTTTGTATCGATCTTGCTCATGCTTGGGAATTGTACTTTGACGGAGCCTTCCAATCAGACCGAGGAGGCACTGAAATAGTCTTCTTAACCCTAAAAGGAGGAATATTGCTAGTTTCTTTCTTTCTCTCTCAAGCCGGTTCTCACAATGAGGAAGAATATCAGGCCCATATAATTGGGTTGGAAATAGCCATCGACCTAGATTTGGGGCAGCTTAAGATCTATGGTGACTCCGAGTTGGTTATCCAGCAACTCAAAGAGATCTATGATGTATGGAAAGACACTCTCAAGCCTTATCACGATACTGCACAATCATAAATAGCCCAGTTTGAAGATGTATCCCTGAGTCACATCCCCAGGAGTCTAAACTTGCAGGTTG
This sequence comes from Amborella trichopoda, assembly GCF_000471905.2. Next base: position 671,514 of record NW_006495933.1, on the reverse strand, counting down.
ATTCACTTGTGAAACTCGGCGCTACAATTCAATTGTCCTCATCAAGACCACGCTTGTTTGTGTGATAGAATAGAGACACGTCGAACTAAGAATTGAGGTCGATGTGGATGACGAGAGAAATATCTTCCTCGAGTTCCCTCCTTATCCATTTGGAGCACTTCTATCAGCCAAATAAGTAATCAAGACTGAACAAGGAATAGCACAGAGTCAAGGAGCTAAAAGTCGAAATCAAGAACCAAAATTCTTTGACCCAATATGCACAGAAATTGAGTAGGTAGAAGATTGGAGAGAGCCCATTACTAGTTTCCTAAAACATGGAAGGCTCCCGGAAGATCATGCCGAACGTAACAGCATACGTCGAATGTCCACCAAGTATACCCTCCTTGAAGGAGATGCTCTCTTCAGACGATCGTTTGACGGTATTCTTCTTAGATGTGTGGACATCCAAGAAGAAAATAAGGTGTTAGAAGAAGTCCACTCAGGCATTGTGGACTACACCAGTCCGGTCCTAAGCTCTATGAACGAATACGTAGGTTGGGATACTATTGGCCTTCCATGATCTCTGATTCCTTAAGCTACGCTAAAAAGTGCCAAGTATGCCAAATACACTCCAGCCTGGTTCACCAGCCTCCAGAGCCCTTATACCCTACAATTGCATCATGGCCCTTCTCACAATGGGGTATGGACATCGTAGGGCCTATTGACCCTCCTTCCGCAACAGGCCATGTTTTTATCCTAGCCGCAATATATTATTTCTCTAAGTGGGCCGAAGCGGTCCCCCTCAAGTAGGTTCTTAGGACAGCGGTGGCCTACTTTGTTTGACATCATATCATATATCGCTTCGGAGTGCTCGACCGGATTATATCTGACAACATTCCTCAATTTAGGAGTCATCACATCAATCGCTTAGTTAACCAATTCAGTTTCGAATGGAGGTACTCGACTATGTACCACACTCGGGCGAATGGATTAACTGAGGCTTTCAATAAGACTCTATGCAACTTTTGAAGAAAGTCAGTATCAAAAACAAGGAAGAGCTGGCATGAAAATCTTCCTGAAGCACTATGGGCTTATCATACTACCATGCGAAATGCTACTAATTCCACTCCTTATTCTCAGGTCTATAGGGGTGAAGCAGTTTTACCTCTCGAAATACAAATCCCTTCACTGCGATCACTATTCACTAAGAAATAACCGAAGATGAGAGAGTCATGCTCCGGTATCAAGAATTGGATGCACTCGATGGAAAGAGGGTAGAGGCTC
>NW_006495933.1:659220-669672 GCF_000471905.2 Amborella trichopoda | reverse complement strand
CAAGATCCGCTCATTCACTCGTGGTGATCTAATCTTAGCTATTAAGAGGGTTATTGTTATGCAAGTCCAGCGTAAAGGGAAGTTTGAGCCTAAGTGGGAAGGTCCCTTTATAATCAGAAAGGTCTCGCCCAATGGAGCCTACATACTGGCACATCCTGGAGGAGAGGAAGCAATGCCCCCTATCAATGGACGGTACTTAAAGAAGTACTACCCATAATGCATATTCAAGAAAAAGAGACTCAACGCGAAAATAAGCAAGACAGTCCAAATAAGTTCTAAGTCTTTGTATTGCAGTAAAAATGAGTTATGAGTTATAAGCTAAAGAAGTTCAATACTAAGGAGGTTAGAAGTCCTTTGGGCAGGACCTGTTGTGACTATAGAGTCTTAAGACTCCTCTTTTTCAAGGCCTAAGTTTCCAGACCCCCTTAATGGTCACACGATGTCCAAGGGAGACGGTTCACCTCCCACGACAGTTTACGTCCCATGACGGTTCACCTCCCGCAACGGTACACCTTCCTTGCGATGGTCTGCCGTCAGTAACCATTCGTTTTCCTGAACCTTTCAGTTTCCGTCGGAACTCCCCTACTGTTCCCAGAAAACCTCTGAAAAATCACTACAACCCCCGAGAAACCCCTTAAAACTCCCCGAAAAATTCCCAAGACATGCGAAAATGCCTACCACTACACTTCCTGCCTTTTCCACCTTCAAAATACCAAGGCCGGAGCTCTTCCCACCATCAGAAAGTCCTCTGTACTAAAAACTTCCTCTGCAACTTCACCAAACTCTTGGCAAAGTTTGCTCGCCGAAGGCCTTCCCGACAAAAACCACCTGGAATCCCACTGTTGTCAACTGGGCACCCTCTCCTCACTATTAAAGAAACATTTTGTTCAAGTTTTTTTACCCTTGATGAAAAGTGAAGAAAATGGGGTCTTGCCCCCCTTATGTAGCCTACACTACCCTCGAACACCCCTCACAAATTGGGAATCCCAGTCGCATCCAAGGGAAGCCCAACGACGATGGGCCGGAACGAGTCAAACTCGGGTCATGAATCAAGTATCAATCCATGCCCAACGCCGGTTGACTTAGCGCCGGGTTATTCCAAACAGCCCAAACGCCGGTTGATTTGGAGCCGGGTGAATTTCAAATGACCTTAATACCGATTTACTTAGCGTCAGTGGTGTTCAAACGATGTCACGACACGTTCTCAGTGCCAGATGAGTTTTAACAACCCAGCACCAGTGCTGTTTTTGAGAACTCAGCGTTGGTTGAACACTCACAAGAAACAATTATTTCTACACCTGGCACCAATTGTACTTCAAGCCGTCTATTGTCACCCATTTCCAGCTGACGCCGCGACTTGTCATCCCCAGTGCAGCTGCACCCAGGCCATGGTACCTAAGCCGCGACTTGTCATCCCCAATGGAGTTGCACCCAGGCCGTTGCACCCAAGCCATGACCTAACATCCCTAATGAGTCAGGAGTAAGCCATTATTCCTCATCCCCATAAAAGTTCCGCCCATACTATAGCCCATTATCCCCAGTGGAGTTAGGGTCATTCTTACCTCTTCAATTCCCGGTGGGTTTGTCTCACACCAAGCTATCTTATCCCCAGGGAGTTGGGTTACCTGTCATAAGCCAATTCTCCATAGAGTCTCATCTTTCACCTCAGGGAGCCACTCTTGCCCCCTTAAGCCCTAGTGAAGTCCGCTTCCCATCCCTCGTTGGGCAACCATCTCCATCTGAGGCCTTTGCTTATGTACGGCCTTAATCATTTTATCCCCAGGGAGTTGGATTGCCATCCATAGACCTATTCCCCATGGAGCTCCACCTACATGGCGACCCAGTCTCGGTCCGTGCTGCATGACCCTAAATTGCACAACCTTGATTCGTGCTATACGACCCTAAACTGGACAACCTAGGTCCATGCTGCAAAACCCTAAACTGCACAGCCTCAATCCGTGCTGCACGACCCTAAACTGCACAGCCTTGGTCCGTGCTGCACGATCCTAAATGTACAGCCTCGGTTTGTGTTTCACGACCCTATACTGCACAACCTTGGTCAATGCTGCACGACCCTAAACTACACAGCCTCGGTCCGTGTTACACGACCCTAAACTACATAGCCTCGGTTCGTGCTACACGACCCGGAACTGCACAACCTCGATCAGTGGTGCACGACCCTAAACTGTACAGCCTCGGTCTGTGCTACACGACCCTAAACTGTACAGCCTCAGTCTGTGCTGCACGACCCTAAACTGCACAGCCTCTGTTCATGCTGCATGACCCTAAACTTCACGGCCTGGCTCCGTGCTACCTTAAAATGCACAGCTTCGGTCTCTGCTGCACGACCCTAAACTGCACAGCCTTGGTGCGTGCTGCACGACCCTAAACTGCATAGCCTTGATCCGTGTTGCATGACCTTAGACTACACAGGATCGATTCGTACTGTATGACCTTAAACTGCACAGCCTTGGTCTAGCTGCACGACCCTAAACTGCAAGCCTCTGTCCATGCTGCACGACCCTAAACTGCACAGCCTCGGTCCATGCTGCACGACCCTAAACTGCACAGCCTCGGTCTGTGCTGCATGACTCTAAGCTACATAGCTATGATTCGTGTTGGATGACCTTAAACTACACAACCCTGGTCCGTGCTGCATGACCTTAAAATGCACAGCTCTGGTCTAGTTGCATAACACTAAAATTGCATGGTCCTAAGTGTATGACTTTAGACTACATAACCTCGGTCTAATTGCACGACCTTAAACTGCATGGTCTTAGTTGTACGACTTTAAACTGCATAACCATGGTCCAAACTATATGACCTTAAACTGTAGCGAAGGTCTAGTTACACGACCTTAAACTGCATGGTCCTAGTTATATGACTTTAAACTGCATAACCATGGTCCAAACTATATAACCTTAAACTGTAGCAGAGGTCTAGTTGCACGATGTTAAACTGCACGGTCCTAGTTGTATGACTTTAAACTGCATGACCACGGTCCAGTTCTATGACCTTAAACCACAGTGCATGTCCTAGCCGCATGACGATAAACTGCTTTGCACAGGTCCAAGAGGCATGGCCATAAACTCGCCCCCACATACGCGTACATGCCTTTACATGCACTTTCACGCACGCCTTCCCTAACGTACCTGTTAGTGTGCACGCACCACCTTCATTACCTCCCCAATGTGTTCATTCCTTTCATCATCCTACATTACTCCCCAGTGAGTCTCACTCTCTCTCACAAAAAGGAGAATCATCCTGCCATCCAAACATTTCATACATTTCATATGATAGTTGTAAGATAGTGGGTCACCATTGTCCACTCACATTTCATACATCATCCATCTTTTATAGGTAGCCTAATGTCATTTCCCCAAGTGAGTCAAACTACCACCATACTCGCGCCATGTCCTCTACAGACTGCCATCCATCTCCATTATGGTTCAGCTGTACGGCCTTAAACCATAGTGTACGTTCTGACTGCATGATGTTAAACTATTTCGCATAGGTCCCGAAGGCATGACCTTAAACACGCCTTCACAAAAAATGATGAAATAATGGGCATGGTGTATACCTTAACAAGGGAATGTTATTAGTAAAAATGACGGACGGGCATGGTCACAAACCCATGAGTAAAAGAGTTTCGTGAATAAAATCGGGCAAGGTGAAAAGCCGAAAGGGCATCGTGAGTAAAAATGGATGAAAAGGGTGGACATGGTCGAAAATTCATGGGTAAAAGAGCCCCAAAACATAAGTAAGTTAGTGAAAACCGTTTGTATGGCACCGCTTCCCAAGTCTAAGAAAAAATCCACAAAGAACCCTTAGACCAATAAACAGGTTGATGCGGCACATGCCTCGATAGGCGACTTCAGCCCTCATTCAAAAGAAGAAAATCCTTGGTAACACAATGCCAAGAATCCAAAAATACAAGCTTCAAGGAAAAGATTTCGACAGCCCGAGTCTAGTTGCAAAAGGACTTGAAAGACAGAAGACTTGCCAAGATGGCAAGACCAGTCTCATGAGGAAGAACGTTGTTCCCATGAGGTCACAAACACACTTTAAAAACAAACACTACAAAGGTAAGAAACTGACAAAGCTAGGGTGAAACCTACCATAGACTTCAGCTCGCCTAGCTAACAGGCCTAGACCTTCAGGATCGGCTAATAAAATTGCCCTCGACTGGACCCGATAAACAAGACCTATAGTGGTACTCTGATCGTCAAAAGCAAATCTAGTGTAGCAACAAACAACACCAACCAAAAGCAAACAAGTGAACCTAGACCAAATGGGAACAATGCCCTTCAACATGGCACTCAATTGCCAGATGGGCTTAATTCTGACTGACGAGGTCCGTACAAAATCCTCAGCTTCATAATCACCAATAGTCTGCACAAGGTTGAGGACTTCAACAAGATCCCTCAAAAAATTCTCTTCTCCCCCTAAAGTCTCCACGGACAGACCTGCGAACAATGCATCCCTACGTCTGAGCATCTTAGTTACACCCTTATGTGAATCTCCTTGGCGTTCCCATGGTCCTGTGGCTAGGAAGAAAAATAGTAATAGCCGAAGGAAATTTTTTGAATGATTGTCCTTCTCGCTTCTCTTCAAGCACAACATTGGGGCAAGCTGTTTGAACCTATTTTTCAGCACCTTGGTCCCTGATAAGAAGCAGGTCAATAGAGCCTACAAAACACTGGAAATTCTTGATAGTCTCAGAATGGTCCCAGAATTGGTCAACATCGTCATCAGCAGTTCAAAAGACCACCTGCCAAGTTTCATCGTTATCATACATGTCTAAGTTAGTGAACACAAAGAAACAATTTTAGCGAAATTGGTCTCTAGCACCTTGAAATGGACCCTGTAACTAGAGCCATACTTTTGGTGCATCAAACAGATGTAGGATTACCACCATTAGATTCGGTACAGTCGAAAACCACTGTGAGTCAAGTTTTGACTTAATCGGGCACTCCAAGATAAAGTTATGGGTAAAATACCGAAAACATGTATTCCCATGTAACCTCACTGCATCAAAACACCATTAAAGGTGGTTGTCTTTACAATCATAGGCAGTCACTTTCGGGGCCTATATCTCACTCGTTCCAAGTCGAATCGCTCCTAAATTTGGTAAGCGTGTTCGTCTCATCGAGATGAGCAATTCGATATGTGGTACGCCCGGTGATGACGCTCGAGCAGAAAGAAAAACTAAATGAAAATCGTTGATCCGTGAAGGAAGTTGCAGAAAATTCAATAGCAGCACGTCTCGTTCGAGCAGCCAGATCACGACTCTCGCATACCTTATCGGTACGAAACCAATTGCATTATGTGCGTGAGGTTCGAGGCTCTCTGGTCCGAACCTCGCGTACGATGAATGGTTGGCTTTCACACACAAAGGCGTCCATGCAAAAAAATCTTTATCTGGACACGAAATCAAGCTACATTTGTTGCAACGTGATCGTGACGACATGCTCAATGTGGTTCAATGACGAAGGGTACAACTTTTGATATAGCAGGATCCCTCGTATGCATGGGACCTTGTTCTTGAGGCTATGGGGCCACCATAGCATCTATGTCGGTTTGGGAGACCCCGCGGGAGGTAGAACTGTCTTGGGAGGCTGATGGAGCATGTCGGTTTGGGAGACCCTGCGGGAGGTCGAACTGTCTTGGGAGGCTGATAGAGGAGTTTGCCTAGGAACTATGTCCTCACCAGTCAGGGAATCGATCGAAGAAGGCGACCTTGAGTCCTCTAGGTGCTCCATCTTTCCAAGGATGGCTGGCATCATTTCCTCAAACTTGTTCATTTGCTCCTCCTGACATCTTGGTCAATGATCACCATGACATTGACTGTCTCTTCTGGAAGGTCAGAGCCTGACGGAACGGTGGACTGCCAAGGTCGAGGAGTGGTGTGTGGCAAGTCAGTCTGGAGGGGTTGATCCTGCCCCGACTAGACTCGAGCCTTGTATGCCGATCTTGTGAGGATCGGTTCTTTGCGGTCTTGGGGCCGTGGTTTCTGAGTTGTGATGAACCAGCAATACTCTTGGACTCAGCCAGGCTCTAGAGTTTGGAGAGGGAAAAAGGGGTTACGAGGCAAGAGATCATCAAAGGTGGTGGCCTCAACTACCTTGGAGGCTTCTTTGATCAGGATCTGAAGACTCTCTTCTGCTTAACCCTGAGACGGCTGTGGACTTCACTCAAGAGCCAAGCCTAAGACCTGAAATGCCCCGCCTTCTTCGAACATGCAAAGGCCGTGTATATGAGCTGGAGTAGGGAGTGGGGTCCAAGGATGGAAGGCAGCCTTTTTACCTTGGAGGCTGGAGGCCTCTGTCTGACATTAGGTCATTGCCTCAAGTTCCTTTGTGGGGCCCGTGTGCATGGCTGGCCTAAGGCTGGCTCAAGATGGTACTCTTAAGGAAGACCTTTGAGTACCAGGGCTCGAGGTGTTTGCTTGGTGTCTGCAGAGAGACAGAGGAAGGAGCTGGTTCATGACTCCGTTTGAGTTGAGGTTGGAAAGGAACCTACCAAGATGATGCATGTGCACCTTTAGAGTTAGCCATCCGGGTGACTTGGGGGTCTATCCGGGCCCGGTCAATGGGTTTGACCTGAGGAGGTCGAGACCCACAAGCTTGTGTCTATGAGGGATGAGGCAGAAGCCCATCTCTCACAAGGAAGATGAAGTGGTCAACCCTCATGTGCTCGAGGTGGCGTAGAGCTAGGTTTGCTCCTGGCTGTGGAAAGCAAATGCATGGAGCATGTAGGGTTCGACCCGAGAAGGCCTAGCCCTGGATGTGAGCTCAAGGCAATGTGAGGGTTGCCCTAAGGTGTGGCTCGATTGGATGGACCACGAGCCCTTGTATGTGCGTAAGGGGTTGCCTTTCGGTGAACGTCAGGAGTGACAGCAACTCGCTTGCCTTTCGTGGGAGTGACGGGGGCAGCCTTCCAGCGTGCCCCAACGATATGACCAGCAAGATACTTGTCGGTAGGGTGTGTGCAATGTGTGGTGGTAGCTGTGCCACCGATGCAAGAGGCCTTGGTGGAGGGTCCACCAGGGCGAGGCAGCGTGGAGGCAGGGACTTTTAAGTCCCCTCTCGCATCGATCTAGGTAAGAACCTGGGAGCCGAACCGTGAGTCTTGACTCAAGAGGAGAGTAGGGAAGGAAGCTTGAGCAGTTCGCTTTCCTGGGACAGTCACGAGTGTGGGGATAAGGAAGTCCCTGACTTGGATGAATGGGTTGAACAACCCAGGTGCCATAGAAATTAATGCAGAAAGTAAAAGAGGATACTAGTCAAACAAGAGCGAGCCGACTAAGGTGTAGTAAGTCCCCAGTGGAGTCGCCACGCTGGTTAGGTACCTCGATTTCGCCCTCCGGATCTGGATGATCTGGCGATACGTATCTTGGGTTTTTGACGAACCCAGGAATTTAGATCGCTCTCTCAAAACCTTGCTCGAGAGCAAGGGAAGGTATACCAACCGATGAGAGAGGAATTGAAGGTGGGTTAGAGACTTACTCTGGCTGACTCGTAAGAGCACGAATAAAGCCCCCCAACTACTTTAGTTGGTTCGGAATTGCCTCCCTTGACATGTAATCCTCTTGTTTTTTGCACAACACTTCTATGGTTAATTTGTAAGACAAGTGGGTCAAAAAGACCCACCCTTATCTTATGGCAACGTATGTTCATGCAAGAGGGCGAGGAAGCGTAAGGTTTAAATAAAGATAGAAACGATAAGAAAAGTTGGCGAAGAGGCGAGACTAGCATGACAACCGAAAGGTTATCGACTCGGAGTGGTAGCAAGACGGGCATGGTTCTCAAGATCAGCACGGTGGTAATACTACTCGAAACTGAGATTGATATGGAGGGGTTAGGCTAAGTGTACCCTCAGTCAAGTGAAAAGAGACAAGATAATGAAAAGAAGAGACGAGACGATAGAGAGATGATGTCTCAATGACGTTAGGCGTTGTAGCTCACGACCGTGGAGTAGCAGTGTCACGGTCCTTGGGCGGCGCTCGACATTACTGATTATGGCTAGAGACTGAGGAATGAACTACGGACGACGCTAGGCATCGCCGTTGGCAACAGAAGAAAACAACACGCCCCCGCACGGGCGGCAATAGTTTCTAGTGAAGTGCGCGGCGGTGGTCATTTGTGAAGTGCATGATGGTAATCCTCACGAGGCGCACGACGATAGGCATGGGACACAGGAAGGATGGCGATGAACGTCGAACATGAGAAGGAACCGAGAGGACGGCGGTAGACGTTGCCGAGGCCTATAGCAGGCAACGATGGGTATCGTCGTCTACTATAGATGCGCAATAGGGAAGGACCCTTACGAGCGGCAACATGTTTCACTGTCTGGGTTCTTCACTAAGACGTCCAAGCTATGTCTGTGGACGGTGATGGGCAATGTCATCTATAGGCCCCACTGGATGAAAAAGATAGAAGAAAAGAAGGTGAAGGAGGCTTGCGCATAGCGTTGCCATCGCCATGCGCGACCTGTGTGACCTCAGGGGAGGCATGCACGACACTGCCACTGCCGTGCATGACCCCTGCGAGGAGCTAAGGCAGGGAAGAGGCAGAAGAGAGGAAAGAAGAAAGAGAGAAGAAGAAAAAGAAAAGAAGAGAGAGAAGATTTACCTCGAACCTATAGGTACCGGTCAAAAGTTTCTCTCACCTCTCTCTCTCTCAAACGTGACTCAACAATGAGAAGAAAGAGAAACTTGTATTAAGTAAAAGCTCTCTCTTTTGTGAAAGGTTGAGTCTTTTAGTGCGTACAATGCTGGTGCGTATATATAGAATTTACCCCAAACATGGGTGGATGATTAAAAGTAACCTTAATTGCTAGAAATTAAGAATAAATTGAATTAAAAGAAATTAAAAAATAGGATATAAAATGACATATTCGCCCTTTCCTAACAATTCGTGGAATTTCAGAGCAGTCCCTATGTTGCTCTAGAACTTGTGTGATCTTCCATGGTTGATCCGAGGTCGTTCTAATGCCCGGTTGATCGTAAGATAATTGTTTTCTTGTAGGGCTCGGCATGGCAATCGATTTGATACCAACTTCAAGCCATGGATCATGTTTTTAGTGTACGATCATGTGACTTGAAATTTGAATGGATCTTGAAACTTCGAATCGATAATGTACTCATTCCTTGATGTTTTTTGATGATTTCTTCACTGAATTACACTGAGCATGCCGTTACGATCGCGAGTCAACAAACACAGCTCGATTCCGTGCCCGAACAAAGATTTTGCAACTTTGGAATTTTTGTAGGAATCTGGAATTCCAGCAATAGAATTTGCAGTCGCTTCATCGGCTTTGTGTGCAAAATCCGACCATTCATCACATACAGGGTTTGGGTCAGTGATAGCCCGAGACCTTACACACATGATGGAATTGGTCTCGCGACGTCAGGCTCGCAAGCGGCATGATCTGGTTACTCGAGCGAGGCACGACGCTGTTAAATTTTCTCCATGGATCAACAACTTCTCTTTAGCTTTTCTTCTTGCTCGGGTATCATCACGGGACGTGCCACATATCGAATCGCTCGTCTTGACTAGACAAACATGTTCACCAAATTTGAGCACGATCCAACTTGGAACGAGTGAGATATGAGGGTTGAAATTCACTGGTTATGACTGTCCCTTCTGTGGCGTGGAGTTTCAGGGTGGCCGCATGGGAATAGCGTGCGGCCCCTCCTGTTTCACTCTTTTGCCTATAACTTCTTCCTAGAGTGTCTGTCGGCTTAAATTTGACCCTTGGGGGTTTTCGACAGTACCAGATTTAATAGTGGTGGTCCCATAGTGATTTGAGACACCGAAAATATAACTCTAGTTATAGAGGTTGTTTCAAGGTGCTAGAGGCCGATTCTGTGCCTTAGACATGTCTGACTACGACGAAACTTGGCTAGGGACTTTTGAGAGACCTTATAAAGATCTTGACTAATTTCAGGACTATTCTGAGATTACCGAAATTTCCATTGTTTGTTATCCAACACGCCTATAGGTGAAGTTCTACAGTACTTCACATGCACATCATCACCCTCCAAAGTTCATCATACGGTCATAGTTGTCTAGTACTATTTGAATTTTTATAATTATTTTACTAAACAGATTTATCTAAAATTTGGATCATGTGCACATATGACTAAGTCGTTCCAAAATAAAATATTAAAAAATAGTAGACATAAAATAAAATGATGAAATTACCCCTGAAAATTTATAGGGGTATTTTGCATAATTTTTATGATTCAAAATAATTTTTTTATATTTTATTCATGTGCTTCTCACTAAGGTGTACACACTTACAAAATTTCAAATCATTATGATTTGTAAAAAACATATTAAAATTCAAATGCTATCATACATTTGTGACCATGTGATAAACTTTGAACGATGATAAAGCTGTAGGTAAAGTACTGTAGAACTTTCACCTGTAGGCATTTTGTAGTGT
>NW_006495933.1:605686-656011 GCF_000471905.2 Amborella trichopoda | reverse complement strand
ATAGATAACATATATATACACAGAACGAGTAAGGCCCATGGTCACACACCAACTAGAGAGGGATTACAAAGAGTGACATAGAGAGATTGCGAGGGCGAGAAGAGAAAAGACCGCCCTTTTTTGTCAAGGCCCAATGAGCTTTACACATGTTCTAATCCTTTTTTGTTTGTTGGGAAATTTGAGACAAATCTTTTTTTAGCCATGTCGGAGAAACAAATTTTCTGTTTAATGCTCAAAATAGAAAAAACAATTATTGTTAGAAAAAATTTATGCCCCAATAATTTGATCCAAAAGGAGAAAGCGCTCAATCTTTCCTAGTAAACTATATTTTGATAATCTCTTTTTAGAGATTAAAACAACCCCGTGTTTCCCCTTATTGCTCATATGTGGGAAATTTCTTAAGACCTGAAATGAATGGTCGAAGAAAAATGCGCAAGGAAGAGCATTTTTAGAGCTCGAAATCAAAATTTTCCCAGGCCCTTGCTTGCTGAGATGGTCAATGGCTCCGGACATTGAGACGGCAATTCTCCACGAGGTTTTCACTACAACATTAATCTAATGTAGATACTATCACATTAAATACATTTTATTTAGATGGTTTATATTAGACACTATCTTAAAACAATACTATCGTAAAAGGGTGCAATTTGTATAGAGACTAAGGTCTAAACAATCAAGTTAGTGCCTACTTTTAAAAAGTGTCGACAAATGTGGTTTTAATACCGAAAAGTTTTGTAGCAGCCTTAAAATATATTTTCATTTTTATTTATAAAGCTTAAATATTAAAAAAATAATATAGATCGATAAATCTATAAAAACTTAAAAATTTTAAAAATTGACGATCCAAAAATATATTATAAAATATATTATTTTCATAACTTAAAATCCATTTTTTTTCTATGTCCATGAATCTTGATGTCGAGATGATCATTTTGAGGATATTTAAGCATCAAAACAACCTCTTAAATAATTGAAGTAGGCTCTCCTTTGATTGTTTAGAGCCTTGACTCTATATAAACTTTTCCCATCATAAAATACATATTAAATCTATACTGTCTAAATTAAATAAATAGTGTGCAATATCATAATATTGTGCCCGATTGCAACCTTATTGAAAGCGCACCCCACAAATCTATACTCGAATAATTTTCGCGCACAAATTCTCTCATGAGAAGGGCATTTATGTAACCTTTTCTTTGACGTGGAGACAGTTGCCGACCATGAAGTAATAAGTAATAAATAGGGGCATTTTTGGAAAAGGTAATAAAAGCAAGGGGTAGTTAAGGGAGGAAAAGTGGTGGGGATGGATAGATGAAAGGCTCCTATTCCATCATATTTCTTTCCCATTTGTGGATGCTTCCTCTTCCTTTTGCTTCCCTCCCATTTGCAGGGAAAGCGGCGTCCGCTCTCTCTCTCTCCATCCAACCACGTAACCCAATAGAGAAAGAAGAGAGAGAAAATAGAGGATTTAGAAATCTGAGGAGCCAATCGCGTCGCTCCATTGCCGGGCATTTCTCAGGTACGGCAGCTCAGCTCTTATGAGGCCGCCCACTCACTCCAAGTTCCAGCCAATGGGAAACCAGAGATAATAAACCTAACGAGGAAACCCCTTTTTCTTTTTTATTTCTTTTGCCATCCCCTTCCTAAAATGGAACTATTTTTCTCCACACTCTTGCTCCCCCTGATTTGGAAAAATATTTAATTTGGAAGAAAACATATCAGTAAGACGAGAGAGAAGCATTGATCCATCACCCTCCCTAAAGGCTTTACTGTGCTGCTTTTTTATTTATTTTTGTTTATGTTGTTGCAGGAAAGAGAGATGGCAAGAGAGAAGATTCAGATCAAGAAGATCGACAATGCGACGGCAAGGCAGGTGACGTTCTCTAAGAGGAGGAGGGGGCTCTTCAAGAAGGCGCACGAGCTCTCTGTATTGTGCGATGCGCAGGTCGGAGTCATCATCTTCTCCGCCACCGGCAAGCTCTTCGAGTACTCCAGCTCCAGGTACTCTCTCTATCTCTCTCAAGAAAGAAAACGAACCACTTTTCTTGTGTTTCATTATTCTAGAGAGAGAGCCACCATTCTGGTGTAGGAATGGAGCCTGTAAAGTTGTTGTTGCCATAAATTTTCGTTTGAGAGAGAGATTTTCTCAGGTACCTTAAAACTTATAAGAGCCAAGCGATCCTTACTCTCGTCTGTGCACCTTTTTAACCTACAAAACCAGAAACCGTTTATTTATTCCTGCAACCTTGGTTTTGGTTTAAACCACCGTCCTTCTCTACAAGTCCAAGTCCAACTTTACGTAAGCCGTCTTTTTGAAGACCGTCTCTTTCTTCCTCCCCTCTCGCCCGTTGAGAAACAGTGCTCAAACCTTCCTCTCTCTCTTGATCCCATCGAGGAAGTGAGCAAGATTCTTGAGCTTATTTCAATGGGGTCTTATCAGCTTTGAAATTTGGATGTACTGTTCTCTGGTGAAGGATGGGACTTTCTTAAATAGCTTTAGTGGGCGATTACTTTATGGTTCCTTGTTTATTCGATGTCATCAAACAGAAGCATGTGAGCGCCTGCTTCCTTTTGTGATTCCACCCAACTGCTTCTTTTCGTTTCTTATAAGCCGTTTTAGAAGTGCATTTGTACAGTGGTTTCCATGGTAATCTCTCTATGGGATTTTGGCTTTAATATCTATGATGGATGGGGTTCTATATCGAGCTGATGCCTTCAACACAAATGACAGTAGATTCAGTTCTACTCCTTCATTTCATACATTGATTCTTGCTGGGGAAATTTAAAGAGGAAAGCATGAGTGAGAAAGGGGAAAAATACCAAAAAACAAATAGCCTCCACTCGATTATGCTGCTCTCCCCGCATCAGTAGTATTCAATACTTGATTTTCGGCTTTCATAGAACAAACAACCATGGTTTTGTTCTTTTCGTTCTGAAGAAAGAAAAATAAACCTAGGTGTTCTTACAGAAGGAAAACCAGGGTGCTGACAAGTGAATTACACCTATTTGTTTAGTGTGGATATTGTGAAAGAAAAGCTAGGGAGATGGTCAATTGGATTTTTATCATCTCTTCCTTGTGGTAAAAATTTGGCGTTGATGGAATAGTGAGCTTTCCAAATCTTAGATAGAACTATTTGATACAAAATGATAAGCATCTTACATATCATAGGCTTCAGGTTTGCACCCTTGCTGTTCATCAGTAATAGTTTCTTTCATTTGCTGAAAAAAACCCTTCGTGACGTTATTTGACAAATTAAAAAGAAAGAAAGAGAACTGATGATTTACAGGTGTTAAATGCACTAGTGTGCACGACTTTGCTAATTTGTTTGGGTTATCTAAGTATTTTATGTATTATTATTGTATAAGGATTCTTTTGTTTTTAAAAGGTAATTCGAATTTGTTTTTTGTGTAATCTGCTAGCTTTCTTATGTCTAGGTGAGAGTTAGATATGGCATTTGTCGGTGTAATGAAAATTTTCTCGTTGTTATAGTTCTCATCGTGTTGGTGTTTGAAAAGTCATAGTTGAGGGATTGAAATGTCCTAAGATTCCACGATGCTCACTTATTTAACAGCCATGCAATTGTCGATGCGCCATGATACTTGTTATTCTATTAAGAGGAGATTAATAATGTAAAACTATATAAAATTGAAACTATGGTATGTAATTGTAAATTATTTTAAAGCCTCAAGACTGATATATCATATTTTATTTGACTACTGAATGTGAATATTTGAAGATGTATGTCTGTAATGTATAATGGTAAATCGAATTAGTGAGATTAGGATAGCATTCATGTAATAGCATATCAACATATGCATGATGTAACTTTATACTATGTGCCATCTAAGATAAGTTAAATTATGCATCTATCAAATTTATGATTATACAATAACATGGGTGTATCCATAAATCATAAAGGAAGGATACACTTATTTTGGTCCTTGCCCTAACTTTTTGGAAAAAGTTATTTTACTATGATACCATGCAGGAATTTTGCATTAGTTCAAGAATGAAGGAAGAGGAGGAGGAACATGTACGTCATATTCCGAGGAGCCTTTGCTTTTGGATAAGCTTCCTGGCCATTCCGTTTCTAGGGGAGATTAGCTCTCAAACTACACAATAAGATAGCACACCACTTACTCGGGGAAACACAGAAATCTTATATTATACTAATATTGTATATCTATACTTATACTTATATTATTAATATATACTTATAGGGTGCGATTTCTATAAGGTTGCAACCTTAAGCAATCCAATTAAGGCGCACCTCCAAATTTTATCGTAACATGTAATTTTGTTGTAAAAAATTCTAAGGATTATCTTAAAATCTATTTTCATATCTAATTAGAAAATATTTTAAATTCCAAAAATAGTTATAATCAAGGAGATCTATAAACATATGCAAATCTTGAAAATGAACGGCCTAGACAATGTGTTGCAAGATGCACTATTTATGAGACTCAAAAACTTTTTTTTTATATATTCATACATCTCGATGTCAAGATGATCAAATAGAGGGTTTTTCAACATTAAAACAGCCTTTCCAATAGATTTTTGAGGTGCATATGTAATTCTACATTTTAAAGTTTCAATCTTATATAAACTTTTCCCATACTTATATTGTATATAGCATATTGTATATTAGAATAATATACAATATTAATATTATTAATATAATATAATATATAATATTAGTATAATATATTATTATTTAATATTATATATTTATACTTATATTATTAATATATATTTGTAATATATTATATTATATATTTATAGTATTAATATATATTTAAATAGAAGGAAAAGAAAAATAGATGGGTATAAACTTTGGTATACAGGAAAAATTAATAATAAAAATGACGTAGGCATAACTGTAGACAAAGATTTAAAAGATAAAGTAGTTAATGTTAAAAGAATAGGTAATAGGTTCTTATTAATTAAACTTGTATTAGGGAAATAGCTAATTAATGTAATTAGCGCTTATGCACCACAAGTAGGATTAGATGATAGAATTAAGAAACAATTTTGAAAGGACATAGATGGAATAGTTCAAGACATACCAAATGGAGCGATTACCTTTTTAGGAGGGGTCTTAAATGGTTATGTAGGGAAGGATAGTACAAGATATGAAGGGGTACATGGGGATATGGGTTTGGGGAATGAAATAAGATGGGTGAGGCTATTCTAGATTCTGTTATGGCTTACGACCTAGCAATAACAAACGCTCACTTTAAAAAGCGAGATGAACATTTAATAGCCTATAAAAGTGGATCACATAAAAGCCAAATAGATATTTTCTTAGTTAAGAAGGTTTATCGATCATCATATAAAGATTGCAAGGTTATCACAGGAGGGAGTTTAACTACCCAACATATGCTCGTGGTTATAGACATCTGCATAAAGACATAGAAGAGAAGGGGTGAAAGTAATGGATGTCAAAGAAGTAGGTGGTAGAATTTAAAAAATGAGAAAATAGACTTATTTAGGGATAAATTGTTGGAAATTTGTAGAAATGTAGATACAATAAAGTAGTACAGAATGATAGTATGGGTGAAGAGGAAGCAATATCACCTCAAGGATATTTCATTATTTCATTGATACAATAGGAATAATTTTTTATAACAAGCAAAAATGATGGTCTTGAGGACCATAACCTTCTCTTGAGGTTTCATTTTTTGCAATATTTACCCTTTATGAATCTTCCACGCTTCTTTTTATATAGATTTCTCTGACCATCATATGCACCGTCTTTCCATTCAATTAATGGGTCTTCTATGGTAGTTTTACACTGCCTTCCAAGAGCTTTCTTGGGCGGTTCTTACCACCGCCTTTCTATAACTTTCCATAGCTGTTGTTGTGCACTACTTTAGTTCGAATAAGAGATAGAGGTAGAGAAGAGAGGTTTCTAGAGAGAGAGAGAGAGAGAGAGAGAGAGAGCAGGAGATTGACTGTGTGATAAGGAAAATTTTGAATTTTAACATCCCCTTAATTTGTCACTCTCATAATATCTCTGAATTGAATAAATTTGTCAGTTGAAATTGTCTTCGTGAAGATATCTACAAGTTGGTCATTTGTGTTGATGAATTTTGGCTTGATTTCTTCTTTTTCTGTCAACTCCCTGGTGAAATGATGTATTTTTATTTGCTTCGATCAACTTTGAAATACTAGATTTTTTGTCATTGCAATGGCTGATATGTTGTCGCAGAAAATTGTTGTGGGGGTATTATGCTTTTGCTACAAGTCTGAGAAAAATCTTTTGAGCTAAACAACTTTACATGTCGCACTTGTTGTTGAGATATATTCGGCTTCTGCTGATGATATAGCTACAGTGTTTTGCTTTCTTGATGACCATGAAATCTCTTTTGTACCTATGCAGAATATATAGTTAGAAATATTTTTTCGATCATCAATAAAATCTGCCCAATCACTATCAGAAAATCCAACAAGATTAATATTATTTTCAAAAAAAAATTTGATACCATGTTTCTTTGTTCCCTGTAAATATCTCAAAATCCTTTTGCTACTGAAAAATGCAGTTTGCTTGGTTCATTCATGAACCTGGAAAACATACTAACTCCATGCACAATATCTATCATTTTGTTAGTCAAATAAATTAACGATCCAACCAAGCTTCGATAAATCGATGCATAAACTTTTTCTGCACCATCATATTTTGACAGTTTTTCATTTACTGCCATTGGAGCAATTTGACATTTTGAATCTTTTCAGGAGATCTTTAACATATTTCTCTTCAGAGATAAATATTTTTCCATCTGATTATTTTATTTGGATTCCAAGAAAATATTTCATGATTCCGAAATCAGTTAGTTTATATTCTTTCATCATGACTTTCTTAAACTCTTCCACCATTTTTTTGTTTGTACTAGTGTATATCAAATCATCCCCATAAAGGCATACAATTAGGGAGAAATTTTCATTTCCCATTTTCATATAAAGTAAAGGTTCACTTGGGCTCTTTTCAAATTCATTTTTCTGTAAATATTTATCAATTTTGTTATTCCAAGCTCGGAGCTTGGTTTAGCCCATGCAATGCCTTTTTTAATTTATAAACTTTTTTTCGTTTCTCTTTTCAACAAAACTCAATGGTTGTTCAACATAAACTTATTTTTCAAGTTCCCCATTCAAATAACAGATTTTATATCCAACTGAAAACTGGAATTTTTAATTGGGCATCGATGGCCAAAACAGTTTGAATGGTTTCTATTATGGCAATATGGGCAAAAGTTTCATTGAAATCTATTCCAAGTTGTATTTTAATAGATCCACCGGTCAATCTTTGTCATATTTTAATAGACCCATCTTCATTATATTTTGTTGGGAAAATTTTGCATAGAACCCTAATTCCTCATTTTATTTCATGGTAGACTCTCTTTCCGTTTTTCTTTTACGTAGCATAAAGAAATCCCTTAGGATTTCACCGTACCCCCTCATCTCTTATCTCCCTCTTTTATTAACTTTTGACCATAAAAATTAGCCCCTACCAATATTTTTATACCATTTCATCCCAAAAACGTTTTTAACCCTCTTTTTCTCTTTTCACCCATTAAAAAGGTTTTTGGGTTGAAACAGTATAAAAAAATTTGTTGGGGCTAATTTTTATGATCAAAAGTCAATAAAAGAGGGAGATAAGAGATGAGGAGGTATGGTGAAATCTTTAGGGGTTTTCTTATGCTGCTTGAAAGAAAAACAGACGGAGGGTCTACTAAGAAATAATATGAAGAATTAGGGTTCTATACGAAATTTTCCCTATTTTGTTTTGTAAAATCCATTTTAAACAAATTATTTCCTTTCCTTTTGGGTGATCTACTAATTCCCATGTAATATTTTTCTTTATAACAGAAATTTCTTCATTCATGTCATTTACCCAAGTTTTATCTTTAGCTGCTTCTTCAAATTTTGTGGCTCACTAGAAAAGAATGCGACATCACATGATTCATACGTATCTGAAGATTCCTTACCTTTCTTGGAGGCGTCTCTAAATCTGAAGGACTTAAGTTTGGACTTTCTTGTCTTGGACTTGAAGGGCTTGGATCTGAACTTGTATTTGAATCATCATTCTCTAAAAATTTTGTTTCTTGGCCAGAATTTTCATTCCAGTTCTATATAACATCTCTGAAAATTGCCAATTTATTTGTTTTTGGATTGAAAAGGCGATAGGCTTTTGAAACTTCACTGTATCCAATAAAGATATATTTTTTGCCCTTTTCATCGAATTTTTCTTTGTTTAGAGAAGTACTTTTCCCATAGGAAATACACCCAAAAACTTTGAAAAATTTTACTTTTGGTTTTCTCTTAAACCAGGCCTGAAAAGTTGTTTTATTTTGGAGAGATTTAGTAGGAGACCTGTTCAAAATATAGACAGCAGTATAAATGACTTCAACCCAAAATTTATTAAGAAGGTTCTTACCTTTCAATATACTCCAAGCCATTTTGACTATTGCTCTATTTTTTCTCTCTGATACTCAATTTTGTTGTGGAGTATATGTTGTTGTTGTTAACTCTCTTCTGATTCTATTCTTTTTACAAAAATTCCAAAAAACTTTATGTAAATTCTCCTCCTCGTTTTGATCGCAAGGCTTTTAATGGAAAACCACTTTGTTTTTCTGCATCAACTTTAAACTGAGTAAAAACTGAAAATGCTTTTGATTTTTGAGCCAAGAAATATACCCACATCATTATGCTATAATCATCAACAATTAAAAGAAAATATCTTCTCTTATTAAAAGTTTATGTTTGAGTGAGTCCACATATGTTTGCATGGACCACTTCCAATGGAGCTCTTGCTCTTCAAGATGATTATGAAAAATCTATGTAGTTTTTCATAGATACACCCTTCACATATTTTTCTTTCTTCATTTATTGATGGTAGTCCAATTATCATATCTTTTTGATTCATCAATTTCAAACTTTGAAAATTTAAATACCCAAATCTTAAATGCCACAAGTAAGATTTATCAATATTTTCATAACTCAATGTATAATTTACACATAACGGCATCAACATAGGAAAAACCTTATTTGAGGTCATTTTCACCTTGGCTATAGACAGTTTATGTTTTTTATAAAAAAATAACACATCCATCTCTGTTGAAATTGATTGAATACCCTTTTTTCATCAATTGTCTAAGTCTTCAAAGATTTTGAGTCAAGCCAGGAACATAAAGAACATCATGGATGAATTTAGGATTACCTCCTTTTGGTTTTACAACAATAACTCATTTTCTTTCAACATTTTGAAGCTTGCTATCACTAATCTTGACTTGAGAAGTGACTTTTTTATCTATCTCAACAAAATTGCTTCAATTTCTTGTCATATGATTACTACAACCACTATCTAGATACCATATATCATGTGAATTCTATTGAACATTCATACATGAATAAAACATATAGCCTGTATTATTATTTTTATCAGAAAAATGTACTTCATTTTTCTGTTGAAACCAACAATCTTTTGAGAGTGATTGGGGGTCTACATTTTTTACATCTATATCGGGAATCTCTTGATTCATGTCCTGATTTTTTGCGAATAATACAGTAAGATTCAGATTTACTTTTTTTATCTGGATTTTTGTGGCTGTTGAAATTATTTATTCCTCTTCCTTGGCCTCTAGAAAATTTTTGTCTTTGACGACCTCTTTGATAATTTTGAAATGTCCCATTTTCTTTATTTTCTTTCTTGAAACGTCATTTTTTACTAAAAGGCTTGTTCCATATTCTGATTTGAAAATCTGTTTATTCTTTGCTCATGTGCATTAAGAGACCTACTTTACTATCGTTCATCATCCAATTGTCAAATTCTCTCCATAAATTTTGGAGTTTTATAGAAATTACTTTTTCAAATCCTTGAAATTCATTTTTCAAAATATATCAACTTCTTTTGATTTTGAGGAAGTTTTTATTCTAGGAAAGATAAATTTACTTACAGCTCGCTGGATGAAGAGAAGGGCTTTTATGTCTCTCTTTTTATTTTCCTTGTATTCATTGTACTTTGCTTGTGATCACGAATCAAGTGTTGCTACATCTTCTGGCATTGGATGACCTTCTCCAACAATATCCCACAGATATTGTGAGATAAAGAGTCTTCATTTGGAGATTCCATGATTTATAATCTTCTCCCTCTAGGATGGGTATTAGGTTTTGGGTATAATTCATACCCCGAGGTTAATGGCATGAGTAAAAGTTTTTTTTTTTTAGGAAGCACAAATTAGGCTCTGATACCAAATGTTGGAAATTTGTGGAAATGTGGATATAATAAAATAGCAAAGAATGATAGTAGGGGTGAAGAGGAAGCAATATCAACTCAATGATATTTCACTATGTCATTCAACGATAGGAATAGTTTTGATAACAAGCAAATATGATGGTCTTTAGGGACCATAACCTTCTTTTGAGGTTTCTTTTTTTGTAATAGTACTCCATGGATCTTCCACGCTTCTCTTTATATAGATTTCTTTGACCATCATATGCATCGTCTTTCCATTCAGTTAATGGGTCTTCTATGGTGGTTTACACTACCTTCCAAGAGCTTTCCTTAACGGTTCTTACCACCGCTTTTCTACAACTTTCCATAGCGGGTATGCACCGCTTTAGTTCTCATAAGAGATAGAGGTAGAGAAGAGAG
This sequence comes from Amborella trichopoda, assembly GCF_000471905.2. The sequence goes on along the minus strand of NW_006495933.1, from coordinate 645,359 downwards.
GTTTCCTAGAGAGAGAGAGAGAGAGAGAGAGAGAGAGAAGGAGATTGATGGTGTGATAAGGACAAATTAGTATTTTAACATAAATTGAAGAAGGAAAATGGAATTCTCATCATGATGTCAATGTAATATGGAATGAGATAGCTGATTGTATCAAGAAAGTGGCAAAAGAGGTTTTAGGAGAATTTAGAGTAAAAAAAACTCCGATAAAAAAACTTGGTGGTGGACTGAAGAGGTTTAGAAGGCCACTAGCGAAAAATGATCATAGTATAAAACTTAATAGTGCAATATAAATGATCCAAACTTATAAGAATATAAAAATGTTTAGAAAAATGCTAAAGAAATAATAAGTAAAGCTAAACTTAAGGCGTATAATAATCTATACAATTAATGGGGAACAAGAGAAAGTGAAAATATATCTTCAAATTAACAAAAATGATAGAGAAAACATGTAGGGATCTAAATCATATTAAATGTATTAAGAGTGGGGATCAAAGGGTTTTGGTGAAGGATGACGAGGTTAACGAAAGGTGGAAAGTTTAGTTCAAAAAATTATTAAATGACGAACACAATGGGAACATAGCGGTAAAAGGAATTGTTTGTAAAAATGAGGATGGTGGTCATAGATACATTCGTAGGATTAGGATGTGGGAAGTGAAAGAAACTTCAAAAAGGATGAAAATAGGAAAGGATTTAAGACCAAATGAGGTTTGGAAGTGTATGGGGAGGTTGGTATTGACTAGCTGACGAAATTGTTCAACAAGGTGTTGAGAACAAAGAAAATGCTAGACTAATGGAGGAAAAGTATTGTGGTACCTATTTACAAGAATAAAGTAGACATACAGAATTGTGTGAACAATCGAAGGATCAAGCTCATGTATGAAGTTCTAGGAGAGAGTAATTGGGTTACGACTAAGGCATGAAACGAGTATATATGAAAACCAATTTAGTTATTTGCCAGGAAGGTCAATAACTGAGGATATTTTCCTACTTAGACAACTGATTGAGAAGTGAAACGACTTCGACATAGTCTTTATTGATCTAGAGAAAACTTATGATAAAGTACCTCGAGATTTGATTTGGCAGGTGTTGGAAACGAAAGGAGTCTTCGACTTGATGCGAGATATGTATGATGGAGTGCTAATTAGTGTACAAACAACTAGTAGAGAAACGAGTTTTTAGTGACAATAGGTCTACATCAAGGATCGGTATTGAGCCCGTACCTCTTTGTTTCAGTTATGGACGACTTAACTGGGCACCTACATGATGAGGTACCATAGTGCATGTTGTTTGAAGAAGAAATAGTTTTGATCGACGAGACCCAAAACGGTGTCAACACAAAGTTAGAACTTTGGAGGGATGCTATAGAATCCAAAAGGTTTTAAAATTAGCCGGACTAAGGCATAATATATAAAATGCAAGTTTAGTAATAATAGGAGTAGAGATGAGAAAGTAGTTAAGATTGACAATCAAAAAGTACAAAAAAAACTGCACTTTCGATATATTGGGTCGATAATCTAGGAAAATTGAGAGATTAAGGAAGATGTCATACACAGAATTCAAGTTGGGTGGGCAAAGTGGAGATGTACAACTGGAATTTTATGTGTTCGCCACATACCAATGAAGATGAAAGGCAAGTTTTATAGGACAGCTGTGAGACCAGCTTTGTTCTATGGGGCAGAATATTGGGCAGACAAAAAGCAATATATCCATTGAATGAGTGTAGCAGAGATGAAGATGTTGAGATGGATGAGTGGCAAGACAAGAAGGGATAGAATTTAGGTGTGGCACCAATAGGTGATAAGATGAGAGAGACTAGACTTAGGTGGTCTGATCATGTGTGGCGCCTACCAAGTACAACACCTGTTAGGAGGTGTGAGTTAGTTCAAGTAGAAGGACTGAAAATAGCAAGGGGTAGGCCCAAAAGAACATGTTTGGAAGTGGTCCAAAAAGATATGGGGATTTATGGCCTCACTGAGGGTATGACCTTTCATATAGTAGAATGGCGGACCAGGATTCATGTAGTCGACCCCAATTGATTGGAAAAAGGCTATGATGATGATATTTGTATTGTATATAATATAATTTACCATCCGATAAATATCAAATTGTGGAGATACTATGGCAAAACAGCTTGAGATTTACCTTAAGGGCCTTTACCGTACCACATATTCATCTCTCTCTACAATGTTCTCTTTTTTTATCCTTGCATCTTCTACACAAGCGCTTCTATTTAGAGAAGTTTTTTTATAGTTTGCACCTTCTTTATATAGGTTTTTCGACAATTTTCCACACAATGGATTTAACCCATTTAAAATCACTGTGATACTTTTGAGAGCATTCCTTCCTTTTTCAACAACTCCAAAACAGTAGAAAATCCTAGAAAACCTATAAAATCAAAATGGGAAGTACTACCCATTTAAATTCTTGAATTATATTTCCAACCTCTTTGAAGCAATTTTTTTTTCCTTCCCTTAAATTTAGTAAATAAATCTCCAACTGTATTTTTGCAATATTTCCTTCTTAAGCTCGTATATATTTGTTTCAAGTACTTCGACTTACTTGTCCATTATCGATTGCCAAATCTTCCTTTCATTATGGAAATTATCCTTCTCTACAAGGTACACGTCTTCAAATTCATTTCAAAACTCGTTCTTCTCCTCTGTTTCATATATGCCTTCGGTATGAAATACTAAACAGAAAGCTAAATTTTGTTCAACTTCCTTCCTTGTATACTTGGGGAAGCTAACAAGTTATGGTTATCCTACACCAAACTCATTTTTAAGATTAGATCATGGTTGTGTCTCTCGGATGTTTTGCAAATCTATTTTTCCTTAGTATTTCAGTTCGTTCATTAAGTCTGCTTTAGCACAATATTGTACCACTGAGTTCTTGAGCCATTTTTTTAGTACACAAGCAAAAACCTTTAGATTTTTCTTTTAGATGAGTGCAACACCACTTTTATAAAACATAGTAAGAGAACTTTTCTGAAAAGGGTCAAGCTTTCTAAAGAGGTTCCGGAATATTGCTTTCAAGCTGTCCCCAAAGTAGAAATGGGGCAAATGGGAAGTATGATGCAAATTAAAGAAAGAAAAAGATCTACGAAACCATGAAACTTGGCAGAAGAGATTGGTTTGCCCCAACAAATCTCTGTGCTTCCACCAGTATAATCAAACTTTCAAAATGAAGTCTTCTAGACATTTGAAAAAATGGTTTAGAAGCATATATTATGAATAGGGCCACTAGGGAATGTGTATATCATTGACAATGTATATGGAAGGGGTAGGTGTAGTATCTCGTATTTATAGTGAGATTGGATGTACGGTGGCAGTCAATATATCGTCGTACTTGTTATTCCTTGTATATATATTTAGACTTTTTATACTCAATTGATAAATCAACATGTGTTTGCTTCATAGAAACATGAGACTTTATCATGGTAGTAGAACCATAGATCTTTTCTACTGCTAGAGTCTGTTGATATCCTGTTACCTGATTCTTTTATGTTCTCCTCTATTGTTCCAAAGGCCATTGAGTCGGTCTCAGTTCTTTATGTTCCGAGCTCCAATTTGCACCATTCGAAACAAGTGAGGTTGTCGATTCCTCTTGGGTCTTACGGATCTAGGCTTGACCTATGCCAAAACCACAAACCTCATATCTTTTTGTTGATCGTTTGTTGGATCTCTTTGCTTGCTACTTTTCCTTGCAGTTGCTATTCTCTCCATTTTTCTTTACACTATGCCTTCATCTTGGTGATTCCTAGCATAAATCGGTATGTTATTTGTCTATCTTTTTTTCTTTTCTTTTTCTTTTTCTTCGTTTTTTTTTTTTTTTGGGTGAATCAGTTGAGATTTCGAACCTCTACCTGTTTTATTAAAAGAAATAAAAATATGTTACATAAACAATCCTTTTACAACCCTCGGGAAGGGGACATTGGCAATATCAAATAAAAGAAAACGCATTAAAAAAAATCTACGGGGAGAGCACTGTTGCTTCATCTCTAGAAACAACCTCTTTGGCCAAGAGATCAGCAGCCCTATTAGCCTCTCTATAGGTGTGTATGATCTGCCATTGATGGGCAACAAAAGACGTGAGCTTAAATATGCAGTTTGCCAATATAGTACACAGTCCTCACGGAGACCTACAACATTGATTCAGTAAATCAACTAAGACTTTGGAATCACTTTCAATGAATAAACATATGCAGTGCAACTCCCTTGCCAAATCGATCCCCTTGTCCATTGCATGGAACTCAGCATCATTGTTTGCATTGTTTCTCAAATGAGATGCAAATGCCGCAATGAAACCACCTGTATCATTCTTGATGACACCTCCACAACCAGCCAAGCTCAGATTCTGCCTGGAAGCCCCATTGATATTGAATTTGAAGGAGCATGTAGGAGGGGCAACCATCCTACATGAATTTGAACCAGAAGGCATTCCAGACTCCTGTGAAAATTGAGATTAATGGCTATATTCATTCTTGACGAATGGAATACCCAATTTTTAACTTTAACCATGGAATTAACCAGATGTATAATACATTTTAGTAATTGTTCCCTGGGTCTCCTCCTGAACATGTGAGTTTTGCTCCATCCAAAGACACCAAATGGTAATCGAAAATATAGAAATCCATGCATTCCTGAGGATGGAAATCTAAATTTAATCCCTTTAGCCATCAAAGTTGTTTGCTCAAGGGGAAAGTGTTTTCCAAATCTATGAAGGATAGATCTGCAAATCAACTGTGAATACGAGCATTGCACAATAATATGATCAGAAAGATCTTCCTCGTTTAAACAAAGGGTGCATGTTGGAATAATTGTTTCTCTCCTATATCGAGTCCTTAACTCCATAAAAATACAGAGAGAGAAATGGAGACTTTTGTTCTTGGCCTTTCCTCTCGATATTTTTACAAAAACTTGAAGATCAGCTATAAAGGGAGTGGGGTAGAGGTTAAGTCATCTTGTGGTTCCAAAGCTTCTTCATCCAGTTGTTTTGGTGTACCTTCAGGCACTTTTACCCACTTTAGGACTTTTCTGGATTTTTATTAAAGGTTCTAGCAAATTCTTTTCTGATAAGGCTTCTGGTGGCACTTAATGTGCTTGCCTTTCTCATATAATTTTTTTATTTTAGTACCTTTGCCCTAACTGGACTATGTCGATTCAGTTCTACCCAGATCAAATGAGATGGATTGAACTATAGTCACTAGTCTTATCTAATCCAAAGAATTGTTCAAAAAGTCGGCTGCCCGACCGCCTAGGTGGCTATTTTAAAAAAAGCCTAGGTGTTCTTAAGGCCAGACTAATTAGGCTCGAGAACTAGGCAGTCAGGCAGCCGATTAGGTGGTCAATAAGGCAGAACTAGGCACCCCCTAGGCGGCATGCCCCTTTGGTGGAAATTTTTTTCTTGGGTGGGGGCAAAAATGACATTTTACCCCCTTAAAAGGGAGGATAAGGGTTTGGGGGGTCATTTTTGCCCCCAAAACAAATTTAGTGAACTTTAGAGAGATAAATAACTTGAAAAAAAACTAGATTTGAAGATTTTTTGAGAGATCGATTTTTTTTTCGAAATCCTCGAATGGTCACGATATTAAAGGATTTTCAACCTCAATCTTTGTGAGGTTTATAAGGTGTTGTAAAAGAGGAGATTTGGGATACCAAACATTTTGGTTTGGCGAAAATCGAGTTCACTTCTAGAAGGTTAGTGTATTTCAATAGTTTTCATTAGGTTTTGTATTTTTTGTTCCCTTAATATCTAATGATGTTATTTTTTGCTATTTGTATTTTTTCTTTAAGTTATAGTTACTTCATTTACAATCTAAAGTTGTAAATGTTTTGGTTTGATCTATGCTTCCGACAACTTCATAAAATGGGGGAAGGTGTGGGGCATCCAAATATTTTAAAAAAAAAATCACCGGTTTTTTGGGTCTGGGCACCTGCCTAGGCAGCCGCCTTATCGCCTAGGCGGCCCAGCCCCCTCACCGCCTAGGTCACCACCTTTGCTTATTGAACATTGATCCAAAGTTTCCTTATGGGGGAAGGACTATGGAAGTTCATACTTGTGCCAAATTATATCCGGAAGCATCTCATACATGGAAGGGAAATGATTTGGAATCTAAGTTGGAACCATGGGAGATAAACAATCATAAAATTATTACATGGACTGCCACATGTATTATACCATCAATTAATGTGCAACTTGGAATGTTTGAAACTGCTAAAAATGTATTGGCCTTCCTTGCCTCTCGATATGTCCAAACCAACTTTGCTCGAATATATAAACTCGAGATGCATGTTCGAGTAGTGACACGAAGGAAAGTCAAATGTCTCATTTTCAAATGTCAGTAACTTAGGATCAAATGGCCCTAATGGAACCCGAATGGACCACAGATGTAGAATTCTATTATAAGCATAGGAAGGAGATGCATTTGATACAATCTTTTATGGCACTACAAGATGATTTTGAATCAGTCTGAGCATCGATTCTCTATTGTACCCCTCTTCTATCTATTGGTGTTACCCCTCTCTGAGTTGATGGCTGAAGATACATGAAAAGGCACAGTTGAATATTTTCCATTAGATGGAGAATCCATTCTTATGACTCAAATGCAGCATCCTAAGACTATTATACAAACTTCCTCTTCTTCAGTGGTGATTTGAATGAAGGGCTCAGACATGTTAAAAGTTCGATGCAACTATCGTAAAAGATTTGGATACATGTGTTTAATAGTTTTAAAAAAATAGAAAAAGAAGCATTTTGATCAAAAACCTATTGCCCCAGACCTCATTGCATGGCTCCATTTCAAACCACATCATCTCCAAGCTATCTCTTTAAAAAATGATTAGACAAGCTCTCCGTGGTATTGGTAATATATCTGTTGTTCCATTTGCTTTGTCAGGAACCTCAGCTATAAAACAATGTCTTATTGCTTAGTTACCATGATCTTTTAAGGATGGGGCCGCTTCCGCTCCAGAAGCTCGATCCCATGCTTTGCGCCATGGGATCTCGATTTGAGAAATCAAGGAAATTTCATCCCATGCAATGGGATCCGGATCTTTATGCACAAAATCAAGGCTCTATGTTTAAACAGAATTATGATTCCACCAATTTGGAATCGAGTTCCTTCTACTTTAGGGTCGAGTTTTATCAGCACTTTCATATAAAATATAGTGTGGATCTCCAATTTTTTATGACCTAGAAACATTCCTAGTACTATAACTTTTTATATATATTGCAATATGCAACTTTACATGCCTTGTGAATTGTGACGTGCATCTAGTCTCAAAGAAAGGCAACAAGAATGAGCAAGGGGTGAGAACAAAGTAGTTGAAAGGAGATTTCCTTAGGGATACTTCATTAGGTCCTTTCCACCTCTCGAGGTACGTCTATCACTTGAGAGTTGGTCAACCAAATCGAGCCACTCATGGGATTGCCTTATGGGTGATAAATGTGAGGTCTCTTTTGTGTATCTGTATTTAATCCCTTAATAATCCTCAATGGAGGGGAGCTATTGGGAATTATATATCGCAATGTCTTCTCTTGTTTCTTTTAATTCAATGGAATTCACTCCCTATTTACAATGAAGTGGATAAATGAACTTCGGGAACCTCAATCCTAATATAGAGGTACGTTATCCCACTTTGTGGAATTCACTCCTTTGCAAATATGGAACATGCTCCCCAGTAGTTAGGATTCTCGATCCCTATACCTGATCATATATGGACCTCGTTCTCCCAACCATAGATCTTCAAGCCTACCTCACATCCCGCACCCGCTCCCCGATCCTGGAGCTCTTATTGCTTCCATTCCCAATAACTATGGTTCATTGACTTTGGTTTTCCCCTATTTATATTACTAATCCTCTATTAATTTATAAGACTAATGATTTTGTTATGTATATAAGTGATGTTGGTCAGTGTTTTAAAATGCGGCCGCATCGCCGAATGGGCGGCCGCATCATGCGGTATGCGGTGGGCGCCACATCTAAATTGACTGCATATGCGGTTTTGAGCTATGTGGCCGCATATGCGTTGCATCATAGTCGCATCGCATCGCATCGCACCGTATCTTTTTTTGCCGAAATGGTTTTTGATCGTGCCTATCGAGGAGGGCCAAAATGGTCTTTGTGACCATCCAAAAATGGGGGAAACAGTTTGGGGGTATTAAACCCCCTAAACGATGATTTACAGCCACTTTTGTGGCTTTTTTTGGATCAAATCGAGCAAAAGAAAATTAGGCGGAAATTTTTTTTCATTTAAATCTTCGATTTGGCGGTTGTATGATACTTGGATGTTGATTTGATGCTTTTGATTTTAATTTGGGTAAGTTAGGGTGAAAAGACGATGATTTATAGCCACTTTTGTGGCTTCTTTTTTATCAAATCGAGCCAAAAGAAAATTAGGAGGAAATTATTTTTCATTCAAATCTTCGATTTGGTAGTTGTTTGATACTTGGATGTTGATTTGATGCTTTTGATTGTTAATTTGAAAAAGTTAGGGTGAATTTGTGATAAGAAATTGGGGGTTTTAGAGGTCGTGAAGAAATCAAGCATTGCTTCAAGAATCTGTATCTTTTTATTCCTTCTTATATAGTAATATTGTAATACTTATTTTTGGAGCAATTTCTTCTTCCCAAACTTCTAGTAATAAGGATTCGGCTTGGAAATATGCCAAACTAAAAAATTCGAAAGATAAAAATTATGTGATATGCTTGCTCTGTGGAAATACTTATATAGGTGGTATTTTTCGACAAAAAGAGCATTTAGCCAACATTTCTGGGAATCTAAGAGCATGCCTATAAGCTACAGATGATATAAAAAAGGAGATTAGAGAATACAGATTAAAAAAAGATAAAGAGAAGAAACAAATGAAAAGAAAAGAATTACTTGATGATATGCAATTATTTGATGATGATATTGATGATGATGATGATGATGATGAATACGTGGAGGCCGTCGAGGATGATATTGATGATGCACATGACAACTCTCAATATGACTTTTCTGATTAATATTTGAAACATTGACTTCAAAATTGTCTGGGATGATTGTATTAACTATTAACTCTTCTTGAGCTTGACTTCAAAACTCTTTAATCTTCATGGAGACATGGACTTTTGGTTTGTAGTATCACTATTTTGTAAGTTTGAAGTTTGTGGTTGCAAATTTGTGTTTATGATTGTTGAATGTTTTATGAAGCTAGTTTCAAGTTTCTAGTTTTTATCAGGGGATAGTGGATACAAAATCTCTGATAGGTAATATTTTTTAACTTAATCATTAAACTAAAATACCTACTATCACTTATATCACCTCCATATTTTTTTTTATGCATTAACCTATTTTTGAAGATTTTTAGAATTTTTTTATATTTATTGACCGCATTATCATGATGCACCCGTATCCGGACCGCATCAAGCCGCATCGCCCCCCCCCTCCCCCTCCCATCGCTTTTGGCTGCATCCCGCATTCAGTTAGATCCTCTCAACTATCCCTTCTTGATGAGTTCTTGGTTGTGTTTGTTTTTCTGCATTCCCCTATTTATGTTACTAATCCTCTATTAATTTATACGACTAATGATTTTGTTATTTATGTAAGTCATGTTGGTTCAGTTGGATCCTCTCAACTATCCCTTCCTGATGAGTTCTTGGTTGTCAAACTGTCAATGAATCTGATCTTTATAGGATAATTATGTGACAAGGTTTTGACATTATTTACTCCTCCAGTTGTGTTGTGCGAGATCGCTTGATAGGGAAGCGAATTGGGATGGGTGTATGGTTGGAGGATTGTTTGTCTAGAGGACTTACATGTTCTACGACATCCTAGGGATTTCCTACTCGCTGGTTCAGCCAACTCTATATCTTTCTTCAATTTGGCATAGCAGACTAGGTCATGTTTCATTTTCCTAGGAATAGCAATCTATAGTAGATGAATTAAATTGGTTTCACAAAATCCATACTTGGTATCTTGTTGATTTGCCTTCTGAAAAATTTGACTATGGGTCTACAAAATTAAGGCTGACTTAGATGGAACAATTCAATAGTACAAAGCATGATTAGTTGCAAAGAAGTCACTAAAGAGTATGAGATTGACTATGAAGAGACCTTTATACCAGTTGCCATATTAACATCAATGAGGCCCTTAATTGTGTTTGGGCCTTGTATCAAATGGATGTCAAGGCTTACTTCCTTCATATGGAACCTCCTCTTGGTCTTCCCCACCAGCCTCATCAGATTTGTAAACTTCAATGAGCATTATATGGTCTTAAACAAGTACCTCGTGCCTAGTGTTAAGATGTTTTGCTTTGTTCATTACACTGGGTTTCATTCAAACTGCCCATGATTCCATACTTTTTGTTCGACTAAAGGCTCAAAGTCTTACCCTGATGATTCTTTATGTATGATATGGTATTCACTGATAATGATTTTGAGAACGTCAAGAATAGGCCCAAGTCTAGGTAGTCAGGTTGGCATGGTGTCATAAGGCGACGTCGAGTTCCCCTACTATTGGTAGGGGACCCCTTTCTTGTTGAACTACCCAAAGACAAAAAGATTTTACTAACATCCGTGATGCTCAACTTCACGTGAACAAATAATTTAAAATAAAGGATGTTGGACAATTTCGGTATTTTATTGGCATTGAAGCAGATCTATCAACTCGTGGGTATATTCTATCTCAAGTGAAGTACACATTGGATCTCTGAAATTGGGTCGCTTTAGCAGGCAACAAAACAATTGACTCTCCACTTAAGTCGAATGTCAAGATTTGCCCTACTGATGGCATGCTTTTCTATCTTACACGATACTGACATATTGTTAAAGGTCTTAATTATATGACCATTACTCACCCTAGTATTAGTCATGCTGATTATGTGGTGAGTCAGTTCATATCTGCACCCCGCTCTATTTATTATGTTGTTGTACTTTGAATTTTACACTTTATTTGAAGTACGATGTTTCAAAGTTTGCTAATGTCTTCAATCTTTGTTCTTGAACTCTAATCTTATTTTGATGGGGATTAGGCTGCGTTTGTTGCTGGTTGCCAATTGACTAGTGGGTTTCTTATTTTTTTGGATTCACTTTTCTCTTGGAAAACTAAGAAACATAAGGTGGTTGCTCGCTCAAGTATCGAAGCTGAGTACTAAGCTCTTGCATGTATTGCAATTGAAATTGTCTAGTTGTGTTGACTTCTTCAAGTTATGTGTATTGTTCACACAAAAGTGCAATTTGGATTACTCATAATGATGTGTTCCATGAGTAGACAAAGCATATTGGAATCAATTGTCCCTTTGTTCGCGATCATGTCGTTAGGGCACTCTTACTCTAAATTTTGTTTCTTCGAATGATCAAATAGAAAATCTTCGTACAAAGGCCCATCTTGAGTTTAAAGGTGAGAAAAATGAAAGGTATAGCTTTACTTAATGCATATTTCTACATTCCACTATATTGGCTTCTTACCTACACTCTCTTTTGTAGCATTTTCTCAATTTCACTGTCAACTTTTAAGAGACACCATTTCCTTTCAAATAGATTGTATCTTGGCTTTTGTTATAAGTCAGCAATCTAATAAATTACTAGTAAAGAACTTGTGTGTTACACGAAAATTTAGACAATCTCATCTAATAGAATAATATATAAAATAAGGTCTAATAAGTTAGAATTGATTTATAAAATTAAATAATGGCGCATCTTTTCTATAGTATGGACTTCTACTTTTGATTTTTCAAGTATAACATGTAAAAAATATAACAAAATTTATAGACATCCATATATCATCCAAATCCCCTTAAATAGTATAGATAATTTCTAAAATAAAGCCCTAAACTTTTCCCAAAATTTTAGTAGGCTTGAAAGTAATGCAACTTTATGTGCAAATGTTATGTAATATTACACAAATATTATAGTAATAATAATCCATCATACATTAGTTTTATATTATATAGGATGGTAATTCGGCTAGTAAAAGTATTTGCATTGATTCATAAGGCGGTCAGCCTAGTGCCTAGGCGGCCGCTTAGGCAGGCCATGGGGGCATGTGGGCATCATCCAGGCCTAGGCGGCCCTTCTGGGTAGGGGTCCCTAGACTCCCGCCTGGGTGTGTGCCTAGGGATTGTGCCCACCTAAAGGAGAAAATGCCTGTAATGCCCTTCGTGGAGTGGCATTTTTGTAGTTTTTTACCCCTAAATGAAGGGTTTTTCATATTTTCGTATTTTTTAACTCTTAGAGTTGATTTTTTTTGAAAATAATCAAATTTTTGCAATTCTTAGAAATCAATCATGTACTTCAGACTTTTGAGAAATCGATCCAAACATCATTTTTTTTTGTTTGGATTTGATTTTGATAATTTTTTAAGCTTATTAGAGGTTTTTAGGAAGTATTTGAGATTGGATGACATCTCAAACATATAAGATTGAAGATCGAGCAAAAACGTTAGTTAAACATATTCATATTTGAGATTTTATTTGTTATTTAAATATCTTCTTTGGGTTATTTTAGAAGTGGTGATCCTGTTTGGAAGTATAGTTATAACCTAAACCTAAATAACAAAAGACATATAAAATGTAATCACAGTGAAAAATATACTATTGGGGGTATAAACTGGTTAAGAAAATACTTTGCCCGTATTAGGGGGAATGTTGCCCCTTGTTAAAATGTTCCTGAATCTATCAGAAGAGAGATTAAGAAATATATGAGTTCGATAAAATACAAAAAGGAACGAAAGGAGCCTTGTCATTTGGATGTCTTCTACTAGAAGTGGTGATCCAGGTTGGAAGTTTCTTCTAGAAGTCGTGATCCAGTGTTGGAAGTATGGTTATGACCCAATCCAAATGATAAAAAATGTGTAAGGTGTAATTTTTGTGAAAAAGATACCAATGGGGGTATTAACTGATTCAAGAAATACCTTGCTGGTATTAAAGAGATTATTGCTTCTTGTAATAATGTTCCTGAAGCTATTAGGAACGATATTAGACAATATTTGAATTGGTAAAACTAGGAAAGAAAGAAAAGGAGTCTTGTTATATAGAATTATCTTCTCTAGATTCTCTAGAAGTGGTGCTTGGGGTTTGAAGTATGGTCATAACCCGAAGCCGAATTACAAAAATTATATAAGGTGTAAGTATTGTGGAAAGGATACTATTAGAGGTATTAATTGGTTCAAGAAACATGTTGCCGGTACTTAAGGGGATGTTACCACTGTAAAAATGTTCCTAAGGCTAATAGGGAGGAGATTAAGTAATATTTGAGCTGAATAAAACACAAAAAGTAAGATAAGGCTGAAGAGTCACCAAGTAGAGCAGCCAACACTCTTAGGGCCTCTAAATAATCTGCATAGAGTAAGTGGCGGTAAAAGAGGAGGAAGATGCAGATTCAGAAGAAACGGAGGAGGGCGAGCGTTATGTTGAAGAGGGATATGACTTTGATGGTGGTAGACTCTACTCCGATGCATATGATGAGGCTTACCCCACTTTTTCTGCTGATCATTGAAGACGCTTGGCTCTTGAGTCTTAAACTGTCTATTTTTTTTTCTTATTTTCTAATTTCTACTGATCTACTCGTATGTGGATGCATGTATGGTTATATCATTGTATAAAACTATAGATTATAGAATGGCATGAACTATAGAACATGGAGTATGGTATATGGAGTATAAATTATGAATTGTGCATGTATAACTAATTTACCATATATTTTATTTAGTATTCTATCTATTACAAACTTGCAATGGTTTGGAATTTAGGATTGTGAGATTTTTAATATTTTATGGTGTACACTCATATTCTCCTGCCCCTTGCCCCTTGCCCCCTGCCCCTTTTCTTCAACCTAGGTCCTAGGCCGCCCAGAAATTTTGATGCCCACCTGGAGCTAGGCGGCTAGGCCCCATGACCGCCTAGGTGCTGCCCGGCGTTTTTTTGGAACACTGAGTATTTGCAATATTATTTATATATTAATTATATTCTAATATTATTACAATGTTACTTGTAGTAAAATATTTATAATAAACATTTTATAATTTACAATATAATAATTATTGCTATTTCAAATTACAAAAAAAATATAGCTCTCTTTAGGCACGCATGGGTTTTGAGAGGTGCTGCTTGTAGGACCTCCTAAATTTGATACGCATAAACTTTAGGATGGCTTCTTGTAGCTCTTAGGATTTGTAGATATCCGGTAAATGATCTCTTATAATATGTCTCTCACATCCATTCTTCTTAGAATTTTCTACCTCTTTTATGACATCTTTCTAAATCCTCAAATGGAAACCCTAAACTCTATCCACACACTCTACATTTTTCTTCTATATATGTCATCTCTCTAAATCCTAAAAAAAGGAATCTTATTCATTTAATTAGAAAGATAATATTCCTTAAAATCCCTCTATTTCTAGGACATCATGTACCCTACTTTATCTCTATGTAGAGGGTCTCTTTTTATTCTTGCAACACATGTCCACCAATTAACTTCAGCTTAATAATTATGATGAATATTGATATAGATATCTACGTGGGGGCACTTGTATTAAGTATTAGATAATATAAAGTTTAATAATATCTCTAATAGTTTATATTCTGATTATGTGTGCGTATAACGTATTAGAATTTCATCGTCATCTCAATTGTGCTAACAACAAATATGCCTTTTGTAATTTCATTGCATGGCAAAGGTTAACAGCATTTAATTTCAGCCTTTCCTAAATAAGATACACAATCTAGGACACTTAAATCACAACATTCTCGGCATGAACATAAAGTCAGCTTAATAACCATTTTAAGAAATCATATCCAAATCTTTTGTTACTCTCCTTTAAAGGGTCTTTCGGGTTGTTGCATGATTTAAAACAATGTAATCGTTATTCCTCACTATTTACCTAATTTGAGACTCCCTTTAGCTCTAAACACACTGAAAATTTTATAAAGTTATTTATAAGTACTTATGTCCAACAAATGGTGTACTACCTAATATACTGGTATATTGTACCTTTTTTTTTGGGTACCTTCATTGTATTATCTGTATTTCCTGCAAATTATTAGGATTTACAGATTATAAATTACCTACTATGAAATGATGGTATTTCTTTGTATTTTTCATATACTATTAGAGTTATTATTTGACCACTGACTATATGATTAAAGAAATCATTTGGGAGTTAACATTTAGCACTGAAAAGTTAATTACGTGATGAAGTTTATGCATTTGTTTCCCAATTAAATTTGCTTCAATCTCAATTTGAAGTTTTAGTCTGCCATTGAGCATGTCATTTTCTAAAATAGTATTACTACTAAGAATGCTTGATTTATTGTTGCTTCTTATATCAAGAAGAAGAAGATTATGGTGAGGGGTTCCAAAACTGGTTTCTTATCCGAACATTTAGAATCGCAGCATTTACTTTGCCTCATTTAGCTGTCAAAGATGTATAGTTCGAATTTTCACATGCTTTCTTTCTCTTTTTGTTCTCATTTATTACAGAGACAGAAAAAGAGAGAACGAGACTGTGAAAAGAGAGAGAAGGGATATAGTATAAAAATGTGTTACACATTACTTGAAGAACTGAAATTTTCCCATGCTTTCTTTCTCATTTCTTTCTCATTTATTATAGAAATTCTATTTCATATGGAAGAATTTGGGAACACATTTATCATATGTTTCTTTCTCATATATTATAGAAATTCTAATTCATATGGAGGAATTCGGGAACACACTTATCATATGTTTTTATGAGCGTTTAAATTTTGGAATTGATGGATTTTGAAGCATGGAAGATATCGTTGACAAGTATTTTATGGATTCAAAGAACCTTCAAAAAGAAGATTCACCATCTCTTGAATTGCATGTAAGTTTTTTCTCTTTTCCGCTTTCTACTATTTTGCTCCTAAGTATTGCACTTGAATTTATTTCTAAATGTGATTTATTGTACTTAAGAAGTGATATTCTTGTTCCTACTGTTATTGTCGTTTTTATTCGACGATGTTCATTCTATGCTTTTGCTTTCCGACATGCATTTTTCATATTTCGTTAACTGATAAATTTTGCCAAGTACTTTGCCTATGGATATGGAGATTAGATAATCATGGTAGTCCGGCATTGTCTCTTGTTTCCTCATGCATTGAAAGTAGTGTTGGGTTCCTCCAAACTTAAAAAGTTCGAAAAGAGACTAATCAATATATAATAAGTATATTTAGTATGCTTTTTCAGACAAAAAAAGCCTAATCACATATCTAGGAAGTCAATATTAGTGGCCATTACTGTTATGAAACTTGAAGTGTTGGAAAGAAAAATGAAATTGGGAAGAAAAAGAAAAAAAATGAAAATGTTGAAAAATTGGAAAATAATGGATTTAAATACTATTTTAAATAGAAATACCTTTGTCGTGAAATTCAGGGTTATTATGTCTGTTCTTATGAAAAGGAAGAAGTTTACCATTTTCTATCATTTTGAAAAAATGGTCTTGATATTATGTTTTAACAGTAGAATTAGATCAGCCGACAAATATGAAAAGTGTTTCATTTAGGAACTGCTTGTCAAACTAGACGAATGACAATTCGTCAAATCTCTAAACTATCATCATGATCATGATCATGATCATCATTGGAGCCTTATCTTAACTAGTCTCGTCAGCTATAAAATGCTGCTTGTTTTTCCAAGATCCAGTTTTCTAGGTGGCCAAAATTGTTCAAGATCTCTGCTTGTTTTTCCAAGATCCAGTTTTCTAGGTGGCCAAAATTGTTCAAGATCTCTGCTTGTTTTCCAAGATCCAGTTTTCTAGGTGGCTGAAATTGTTCTAGATCTAATCAATAAACAACTGCTACCACTGACTGGTTTGATCAGTTCTTGATTACACATTTTTTATTTTCATTAAAACATTCATGACTCTTTTAATAAGTGACACCTTTGTAATATTTGGCGACACCATCCAAATTACGCTTGACCCGATACCAATACCTAACACGATGGTAGGACTGAAAAAATATGGTTAGGGTAAGTCAAACCACCGGTTGCCAAATCAAAACTCTTTTTTTCAATCGACAAGAAAAAAGAACCAAACTTTTGAGCCCATAATCAATTGGATCCATCTAGCAAAGACATGCCAACGGATCTTCACTAATTCCATTCTTTTTTGTGATAGGTTCGTTGTAAGATACAAACCAGGTATATAGTGTTGCAATCGGCAACATTTTATGCTATACCTGACTTAGAGCGGGGTCTTCATTTTTGGCTTTATAAGGAGATTCTAAGCCAGAAAAATAGCTTTCATATGTGTGTGCTTATGTAAATTCCTACACCTGAACCAGGACCTAGTGGGTTGCCAAGGTGGGCATATCTAATGGAATTGACCATGTTGGTATTTTTGGAAATGTTAATAACTTTATTGAAACTTTATGCTAATATTTACCATAATTGTAAATGTCTTTTGTATTTTATATTCTATGTTCATGTCTTCTTTGTGTTTTTTTTTTTTCTTTCTTTCTTTTTCCCCCAAATAATTTAGAACTAACAATTCTAGAACAGACCTGCGATACCATAGAAAAACATCACAATCCCTTGTGGAAAAGAAGGATTTGCTGAGATGGAAGTAAGGATATCAGATTCCTGCCAAGATAATTGGAAGTTTGGGTTAATCAATTGGAGAACCGGGAACTCAACTAACTTTAAGAACATTTCATTCCAGTGGAGTATTTACAGGCAGTATCACAAAATATGTACGAGTTCCTTCTAATGGAAAAATCAAATTCAATGAAGATTTAATTCATCCCACACGTACACGTCATGGACATCCTGCTATTTGGGATTGCTAGTTCTGAGCTGATGTTTTCATGTGCAAAATACCGTTCAGAAGTAGCAGTTTCTAACCAACATGTTACATGTTTTCGTGTTTTGTACACAAAAACACTAATTCGGAACTCACAATTTCGAATTAGTGAAAAAAACATGTTCGGGACCGTCCAAACCAGTGCTATGTACATGAAAACATCAGTTCAGAACTAACATTCTTGAACTATTGATAAAGACATCGACAACGGTTAGAGCTGGCAGCTCTAAGCCTGTACACAATCATTGGTTTGGAACTAGTAGTTCTGAAATGGTGATAAAGACATCAATATCAAAGTTTTGGGTATATTGAAGAAAAAGAAAAAAACTCAAAACAAAAAAAGGATATGAATGTGAACTATAATATATTAGGGGCTCTTTTTAATTTGTTTGAATTAAAAAGAACATTTAACAACTATAATAAATTAGAGAATTTTTTTAATTTGTTTGAATTATATAGGACATTATCATGAATTTCTCTAGTTCTGTGTTATGTTACTTTTCTCAAAAGAACTAATAAAACCTAGTTTGGGTTGGCAAGCTATTAGCGTGAGGCCCTTTAAATTAGTGTTACGGACATTAGACAGGGCTCCAGGGCCAACACATTAAAAAATCTTACTTTGGATTGAACCAAGGGAAACCCACAAGTACCAGCTCTTTACAAGCAACGCAAAGCACAAAATCTATAGGAAAAAACCCTTTGTAAGTTTATTAATATTCATAAAGTATGAGAAGTATGGAACAAAACTCTTTGTAATTTTATCCAATATTTCTTCCTGAAATTAGTAATTCGTGGTGAAAGCTATAGGAGAAAACTCTTGGTAATGTTTATTCAATAATTCGTGGTGATAAAGATAGAGAGAAGAAATCTTAATGCATATAGAACTACAGAAAGAAATAGGAATAAAATGAAGGGTAATTAATTGAACTATTACTCCTTGGTATTACTTTAGAATATGTTAAGATGTGGTGCATATCAAATCATGGTATACTACAATTACGGTATTAAAAACTAGTCAATTGATAATATTAGTAAATTGTACTATTATAGTAAATTGGAATACTATAATGGATTGAGTGGCATTGGCATGATCTTTATTTTATTATTTACAGTTTAATATCATAGTAAGTCAATTGATAATATTAGTAAATTGTACTATTGTAGTAAATTGGAGTACTATAATGGATTGATTGGGCATTGATGAGATCTTTATTTTATTATTTACTATAAATTGATATCGTTTTATGTATAGTGGAGCTTAGATATCTCGAAGTCAAATCTCTATCCCAATGACATGGGATCTCGCTCCTAGGTGTCTTAAGATCTAGCTTCTTAACTTGTTAAATAGATGGATGTTGATCCTAACCCCAGGGAGCTTCCATCCTATGGCGATTCAGCGTTCCCCGAATTGATCTTTGCTCTTAGACCCGCTCCTACCTCCAACAACTATGGTACAACCTTCTTCCCTTGAATAGGTCCACCTAAGAATGCTTTTCAAATGGCGAAGTTTGACATAAGAACTTTCCATCAACTCACTCTCCATGTGTAACACTGTGTTTCTTTTGGACAAAGAATCTTAGGTGTAGCCCATACTCTCTTTAGCAATCAGGCTCTTGAACTTGATCTAACAACTTTTTAAAAATTAAATCATCAACGACATAAGATGGGTTATCAGAACGAAGACATAAGATGTGTTATATCTATGGTCTATGATTTTTTGCTAATATCTCTCTCCACTTTGGCCCTACCTACTATCTCTTGTTGGGCTCACTCAATCGTGTCTCTCGCACGAATGCAGATGTGCACAGCAGAACCCAAATTAATGAGACACAAAATTACACCAAAACCAATGTGTGTGTGTGGGAAAACATGCAATAAAACAAATAGCTTACTGGCACTGATATTTTATGTGGTTCACCTTTTCAAGCAATGTCCACAGTAGAAAGAGACGGATCTACTTTTAAAATAATGGTACCTTCCAAGAAAAAAACTTTCTTGGGCTCTTTGATTTCTTCTAGAGTGTTTTCTCTCTCTCTAAGTTTTCCCTTTAAGGTTCTCTCTCTTAGAGGTTTTCCTTTTGTCTAGATATATGACTCTCCTAGGCTTTTCTCTCTAGGAGGCACTATGATAATCCCATAGAAACACTATCTTTATCTAACAGGCTTTTCTCTCTCTTCTTTCTTCTTCTTCTCTGTAAGAGAATGGCTCTCTTCTTCTTTTCTCTAAGAGAAGGTTTTCTGTATTTCTGATACACCAAGAGAGGTACGCTCACATAAATGGCCCAAGGTGGGGAGAAATGACCAACCGAGCGAGCACACAAATGCCTTATGTGATTAGCTTTACATGGGCCAATGCGATGATCATCCTATAACCTCCTAAAATGTGGCTCATATCTATCTCTTTTCAACTAAAAGATAAAAGGATATATCTACCCAAAACCATCATGTGATATCCTATTTACGTGTGATGATGACTTGGTCAACAGGTCATCTTTTTGACTTTACATGAGAAGCCCCCAAAAATGGGGAATCCCACTAGTGCCCTTCATTATCGGACGAAACACCCAACAATATCCCCCTCCAGTCCCAGGAGGGAGGTTTCCCCATGCAAATCAACCAGTTGCTCAAATGGCACCCGTGCCAACCATGCTTCTGCACAGCTTTTACTTGTCTCTAGTCAAGGTCTTCGATATCCTATCTGACATACTCATGTCAGTATGGATTTTCCTTAGTTGCAACAGTTTCTCATTCTTCTGCAGCTTGGACTGCCATGAAATAACTCCTCTTGCTAAGAAGGTATCCCAAGATTGACTTCTTTGAGTCCAGTTCTCCAGCCATGTCTTCATCTTTGTATCCATGTAACACAGGTTTACCTCCCCCAAAGCACAAACACACTTTGGATGTTCCTCTAAGATATCTGAATATCCAATGGACTGTTTCCCAGTGTTTCTTGCCAAGATTAGCGATAAATCTACTCACGGCACCAACTTCGTGTGTGATATATGACATCATGCACATCATGGCATACATCAAACTTCCTACGGCCGCTACGTAGGGGACTTTGTGGATTTCTTCCTCCTTTTCGATTGCAAGGATCGGCGTGGCACTTAACTACCGTGCCTTCTTGCCTTTAGACAACTTTACCGAGTCATAGGTGTGATTCTTATCCGAGGATTCTCTCTTCTTGCATAGCTTTAACCCACACCCCTTTGTGTTTGTCGGCCTTAACTTCTTGGTAGCTTTCCAGTCCGCCCTCTTCAGAGTAATTGGTAGAGGGTTTAAGTCCCTTAAAGGGCCTTCTTAGTTGAACTATAGGTGACACTTCTTGAACATGCTGCTCTCCTTGCTCCACATCACCCGAAATTGGTATGTCGAACTCTTGGGACCTATCCTCGTGTTTCACTTCTCCCCCGTTCTTCATTTACCATCGTAGGAGGAACAATGATTGGTTCTAAACCATTGAAGGTTTGTGGCTTTTCGGACTTCTTCACGTCTTCAATGATAAAGTCTTCCTGAAAGACCTCATCCCTACTCCTGATCACCTTCATGTACTTAGGATCTTATAGTCTAAAGCCGAGCTCTTCATCTGAGTATCCTAAGAAGATGCATAGGAGTGCTTTCTCACTCAATTTGGATCTTTGTTCTTGGGGCACGTGCACCAATGCTTTGTACCCGAACACCCTTAATTTGTGATAAGGGCTTGCAAGTTCGATATGTCGAAGGATTTTCTTCTCATCTCCTAATTCAGCAGGCGGCTAATGACCTAACTCATGATTATTATCTCATCAGGTGCTAAGTTACTTACGGATACTACTAAGGTATCCCAACTGTTTGGTGGTGAACCGAGCAAAAACATAACTATCATCTTCCAAGGATAACCTCATTATTGTGAGTTGGTTAACAATGTTTTGCACCTCATTCAGGAGCTCTGCAACAGATCTACCGTCCTTAAATTTCATGATCACCAATTTTCAGATCAAGAATGCTGTATTTCTAACAGGCTTCCTCTCGTGAAAGTCATTTAGCTTATCCCACAATGACTTGGAGGATGACTCTGTCGACACATGGTGGAATATATTTTCTTTCAACCATTGTAGAATAGTTTCCAGAGCCTTTTGGTCTAGTCTCTTCCTTTCATCGCCTGTCATACCTTCGGGCTTGTGTTTTACCCCTTCAATGGGTGTGCAAGTCCCTATAGTATAATAGATCTTCCATCTTTAGCTTCTAGATGATCCAGTTATTCCCATTGAACGATATCATCCTACTCCTGGTATTGGAATCCATCTTTAATCCATATACACTGTCTTTCACTCTATCTTTTCTATTCAACAACGATCAGGGAGATTTACCGTTTGTCAAGCTCTATCGTCGGTCAAGCATTCGTCGACAGTCAAGGATCCGTCGTCTATCAAGGATCAGTCATCTGTTAACTCATCGGTGTTCAAGCTTCCACCGGTTGTCAATTCGTCGGCGGTCAAGTATCCATCGGCGGTCAAGCACTCATAGGCTGTTAATAAATCGAAGGTCAAGTATTTGTCGATGGTCAAGCACTCATCAACAGTCAGGGTGTCACCGTCATTCAATAGAGTCACCAGTGGTTAAAGTGATCACTGTTGGTCAAGGTGGTGACTGATGGTCCATTGGTCAAGATGGCTATTCACTGTTAATTAAGGTGGTGACTGATGGTCTGTCGGTCAAGAACTGTATTGCACAGTGGCTACTCACCAACAGTCTCTGACTGACGACAGGTCTCAAAATTCTCCGTTCAACGGTAATTTTTCAAAAAATTTGGCAGAGGTTCCACATGAGAGACTGAACCCCAAAAAAATATCCCAAAAGCTCAAGTACTTAAAAGCTAAAGTCGGGGTAGAGCCCAGAAGCAGTGATTGTGATCAAAGAGTGGGATTAATAGAGAGCCACTGAACCTTGTCCCCATTGTGAGCATATGCTCAGGAGTCAACTTGCGGTTATGGAATAATTTGATACCACTTGTTGGGCTCACCCAATCGAGCCATCTCGTACGTATGCGAATGCACGTAGCGTAACTCAAATTTATGGGACACAAAAATGCCAAAACCGACGTGTGTATGAGTAGGAAAACATTCAATAACAAATTAACTAATTGGCAATGAGATTTTACGTGGTTCACCTTTTCAGGCAATGTCCACAGGAGAAAGAGATAGATTCACTATTAAAATAATGGTTACATTGTTCTTTCAAGAAATAAACTTTCTTGAGCTCTCTAATTTCTTCTAGAGGATTTGCTCTCTCTAGGTTTTCCTTTTTTTGAGGTTCTCTCTCTCTCTCTCTCAGAGGTTTTCCTTCTGTCTAGATTTATCTCTCTCATAGGCTTTTCTCTCTCTAGGAGGCACTATGATAAACCCACAAACATTTAACATGCTTCTCTCTCTCTTCTTTTTTCTTCTTCTCTCTTAGATAAGGCCTCTCTTCTTCTTCTCTCTATAAGAAGGTTCTTTGTATCTCTGATACACCAAGAGAGGCATGTCAAAAAAATGGCCCAAGGTGGAGAGAGAACAAACCGAGAAGGCACCCAAGCGCCTCACGTGACTGGGGGCCAATGGGATGAGTATCCTATAACCTCCTAAAAGGTGGCTCATCTCTATCTCTTTTCAATTAAGAGATAAGAGAATATCTCTATCCAAAACCTTTTGACTTTCATGAGAAGCCTCCACAAATGGGGAATGCTACCATTGCCCTCCCTCATAGGACAAGACACCCAACATCTCTCACAAATCTTGTTCTTGAAGATCTTCCATATAGGGTAAGCCCAAAAAATGGGAACCAAGAGAAGCCCACAAACAAACACATGTCCTCTTAACGAGCAACACAAAGCAACGAGGGAAAGCTCCTCTATGATCTTAATGTTTCTTTCTCTAAAATCTGTAGGATAACCTCTTACTAAAAACTGCACTTCCTATGTAACCGAAATACAAATCTGATAAAGAGCTCACCATGAAGCTCCGGTTTTTATTTTTTTTTAACAGATAATAGCGAGAGATATTTTGATCCTTCTCACGAAAAAAGGGGAACAAACTGAACTGTCATAATGTTTCTTCATTAATAAGATGTCCAGCTTATTATTTTAGTATGACCACTATGTCACTACAGAGTAAACTATCAAACAACACACCTTCAAGTGTGAACGTTTCCTTGCTAAAAGAGCTTATGGTGTAGCCTCCATAGCATTTCTCTTGGTCGTGCCATATACCAGAAACAAAATTTTGGAGCCTCCGGTTGATTCTCATTTTTTTCCAGTGTATATGCATTTTTTTCCTTGTAAGACTTAAAAATTTTGCTTGTTAATTAAAATGTGTTCCTTGTGAGGTAACTAAAAGGTATGATTTATTTGTAATCAGACTTATCTGTCTTACGCCTTAACGTTTCCTCCCAATTTAGACTTCATGGTATTCTAATCTAAATTACTTTGTGAACAATAGATAACAAATAAGGAATTTTTCCTTAATATCTTTTATAAATACACTATTTTTCCCGTTTTTCATATTTTCTGGTTCATGTTGCTTTTCTCGGGATCTTTTTGTAAAAATCAAAATACCCTTGTTGTCTACGTTCGAGTTATTGGGGTCCTTTTTCTAAGCCAGACACTAGTTCAAAATTTGAACACTTCGTATGTTTGAGTGATAGATGGGTTTGGAGAAGTTCTGAGCCAGGTGACTCGTTTTTATTAATGTCATAGACCAATTCGGAACTCCAAAAGTAAAATCTTATAAGAGTACGAGTATAGTGTCTTCCCATGGGAACACATTGTGCAGTTAGTCCCTCAAATAAAAGCGATAAAAAATCTAATTTTATTTTTGTTGTACTCATAAAAGTCTGAAAATTTCAGAAAAGGGAAAGAAAACATTTTGCCAAATAGCGCATGTGTATGTGTGTACCAGCAGTATACTAAGAATAAAAATAGCAAAAAATAAGTTTGCACATGAACTCTTCAAATGTTGTTAAATTT
Source organism: Amborella trichopoda (assembly GCF_000471905.2). The sequence continues at coordinate 620,575 of NW_006495933.1, read as the reverse complement.
ATACCTAAATTGTGCTCTTCCAGGTGTGCCATGTACAATTAATCCTACGGGTAAAATGTCTTTTTATTTAAATTTTGTAATCTACTTTTAAATCACACAATTATTCTAGAAAACAAGAATTTTGAATTTTCAAACTCAATAAGTCTTTATTCGAGGGATTAACTTTGGGGAGCACACGTACTCTCTTCTATCACTCAAAAAGAAAAATATAACTAATTTGGAACTTGAATATATCTAATTCAAAACTTGAAATTCCGAATTGCTATCTCAATTAGAAAGAGACCCTAGTTTGGAATTTGAAGTCCTCCGGATATTTTGGAAAATGAAAAAAAAATTCAAAAAAAAGAAGCAAAAAACATGAGTATGAAATATGAAAAATGATGATTTTTAAGTACTGCAAATAAGGGATGTTTACGTAAAATTCTCTAAACAATAAAATAAAAAATTCCAAAGTACCCCTTGATGAATTAATTTCCAACAGAAAGCACCTTGGTCAAGCGAAATAACATTAGGAAGGACTTGGAAAATGGATCTCTAAGAAGTGCATCGTATAGGCTGCTAGGGTGGGATCATGTTGGTGGCTTAGGAATAAGACAGATAAGACAAGGCCTAATCAACCTTCAAATGTGAACAATGTAAAAGAGATAAATGTAAAAGAGATAAGGAAGACTTGGTCAAGTAACAATTTAAATAGCAAGGTACAAATATAAAGCTTAAGCAAAAAAATTTCATGCTCCCGCAGGAGTATAATAACTATCTACTCCCTCTAGTAATACCCAATCTAGGAGTAATTTTAGGATCATAAATTTTAGGGATGTAACATTATCGACCTATAGACTAAGAAAACTTATAAATCACACTCTCTATGCACTTAAAAATTTAATGTATTAAAATTGAACCAAGAACATCTAATTTTTTGAGTGTGAGATCTAGGGTTACTGTCAAATTTACTCTTTTGAAAATAATCATTTAATGATATGCTTAGGTAGTTTCCTAAATTTTAGATTCAAAAAATCCTCTCAAATATATTTCCACCCGAGGTCGTATATGTACAGTATTCGCCTACACGAGCATAATATGCATGGTGTAGTAAAATCTAAACCTCTCAAATTAGAAGCAATCAAAAGCGTATAGTGAAGGACCACGGGACTTTCGAGGTCAAAAAAATCGAAAGAATAACTTGACGGGCGAGAGTTTACGGTACTCTTGTAGGTGTAAATTGTGCACTTTCTCCGCAAGCAATACTCTTGCTTGTGAGGATTGTATTTTTATAGAAATGTTGATGCATATAAAAATTAGGGTTATCAAAATTTTATTTTATTTATTTTAGTTTAAGACATTAATTTTTGTTTTAGTGAATAGGGTATAGTGTGTGAGTTGTTTAGTGAATACCGTAGTGCTTGGGTTGTTTCGGGAATATAGTTGGTTTTAATATTAGGCAAATGATTAAGTTGGTTTTAAGGAGATAAATGTTAATTAAGTTTAATTAGGATAAGGCTTACTTGAGGTGGTTTGATAAGGTCGAGTTTAAGAAAGAGAGATTATTTTTGTAGGTCTATTTACTTATTTAGTATTCTAATTGTATTAGACGGGAGATGTCTCTTATTTGTAACAAAGAGAGATTGGAATTGAGTTAAAAATTTGGGTCTTGTGAAAAGATCTTTGGGATGGACTCCCTTGCTGATCCAGAGAGAGGGTATATTATCTCACTTTTTATTATTATTTTTATTTATTTCTTCATCCATTTTTTGTTGGTATCAAATCAAATAAGATCCATCAATCACAATGATATATTGCCGCAAATCATGGAGTTTGTGGGTCAACAAATTAAGAAAAGCATGAACACAGTCATGGAGGGTATCTGAAGAGACATAAGCGAAATTAAACAGAGAGTGCAACAGTTAGAGAATACTGTTATTAGAAAAGATGGTGCTCGCAACCATGAAGATCCGATACCAAATCTCACTATAGAGGTGAATCGAGTTCCCCGACCGACTCGGGCAATTGATCCAGAATGTTAAGAACAAATTTACAGATAAGATCCATGTCCTATAGAGCATCTACAAGATCTATTTCATGAATTGCAATCAGAAGAAGAAGAACATGAAGAGGTAGAAGATCAAGAATCAACTACCGATCTAAGCATTAATTGCACATCACATCTTACTTCAGACATTGAGTTGAAGGAAACTCATGAAACACTAGTGGTGGAAGGTGCAAGAGATTTTGATATCATAATTGATTTTTTAAACGTATCATGACTTAGTTTGCTTAGGATCACCAATCAAAAGTTCGACAAGACAAGGATGAAAATTTCCAATTGGAACAAAGTAGAGAAGATAATGAAGGAAAATTTTTGAATTCCATAAATTCGAGGTGAGCTTCTCCCAGCCCTGGGAGAATGATGTAAATAAAAATTGAGATTATCAAAATTTATTTTTATTTTAGTGGATTAATTTTGCTTTAATGAATAGGGTAGTGCATGAGTTGTTTAGTGAATAGGATAGTGCATGAGTGGTTTTGGGATATGGTTGGTTTTAATGTTAGGCAAAGGATTAAGTTGGTTTGGAAACGATAAATGTTAATTAGATTTAGTTAGGATACGGTTTACTTAAAGTGGTTTGATAAGATCTACGTGAGTTTGAGAGAGAGAGATTATTTTTGTGGGTTTTTCTGTTTATTTATTTATTTTTCTAAGTGTATTCGAAGGGGAGCTGTCCCTTCTTTGTAATTGAGAGAGATTTGAATTGAGTAAATAATTTGGGTCTTGTGAAAGTATCTTTGGAGATGACTCCTTGCATACTCAAAGAGAGAATATTCTCTCACTCTATTATTATTTTTATTTATTTCTTCCTCCATTTTCCCTGCATCAAATGTTTATGAAACAATCCTAATTTATGCAGTTAACTAGTTTTCCTAAGCTCTTAAAATCCCACGTCATATAAAACTCCATTAAATGAATTAAAGATGTTCTTGAAAGCTTCGGGGGTCAAAGAAATCTCTTGCTCTAAAGTAGGTTTCACCCTACAAGAATGCAATTTGCTCCTATAGGAGCACCAAATCCTTATCTAAAATGAAACGTTGATTTAACCTGCTACCTTTTGCCCGTTAAACTCAAGGGAGCTCAGCTGTGTATGGGTCTTATCTAAAATCCGGATTTCTCAAGTGTAATTTTAAATCAATGTTTTCGATATAGGTTTCTGTAATTTGAGACCATTTATCTTTATTACAAAGAGTGGGCTTTCGATGCGTCTCAAATTTTATGAAATTCATTTTTGAACTTTGAGTCTAGTCTATTACACACTTACAACCACTTGATTTGAAATATGAAGGATAAAAATGATTGTGACTTTCTTATATTAAAAGTAAATAGTCACTTTAAATACTTTTCCTTTAGATGCAATCATTTGGTTACCATCCTGCTAGACCCATGTTTTAAATTTTCATTTATAGGACTTATACGTTTTACATCTGAGTTTTAGGGTTTTGAAATAATAGGTTTTGGAGCCCCAGTACTTTAGGCATGGAGTAGCATTCCATGTTGTATTCGTACTTGGAGTAGCACAACATGTTGGAGATCAAGATATCACATTGTGGCTCTCTGTTATCTTGCCATTCTAGGCCTTGAGCCCTTTCCTTTTTCGTAGGGCGTTCTTTTTCATTTCATTCTTCTCCATCTTTCCTTTTTCATACCGTGTGATATATTAGATTGACATGATTTAAAATCAACCATTCTCATGCTTCACTTTAAAACTCAAGGCGTGAACAGTTTCCATGATACCTGGTCAAGTATTTACAAATATTTCAGAATGGTTGAGACCAGCACACGAAGGCTTTCTTATTTGTCTTTCCATGATTATCTCATTTTTGTTTGTCGGTTGTTAAGTCTTTTCTACAACTTGTTGACACACAACATTGCTACATTGTCAAGTGGATTCACATGGAATTTTTGTTTTATTTTGAAATTTGCATGAATTTCAATTTTCTAAGTTTCTTGTAGCTTGTGTATGAATTCCTCATATATGAGAGAACCTAGGCACATGCACATGCGCACACACACGCACATGAAGACACATACATGACCACATACTCCACACACTCAACTTTGGTCCAAATTGAAAAGGAATGTGCTTGATAATGTTGTCTCCCTTTCTCTCATTGAAGAAAAAGGAACCAATTTTTGACCTTTTGCATTTTAGATGGAAAACAGGGACCTCAGTTGGTTAAGTGCGCAAGCTGCAGAATTGACCCATATAATAAGGTAAGTGTTAATGTTGGAAATGTTTTCTTAAGTAGTTCATTGTTGAGAAATTCAAAATTATGTTAAATCAGTTATGATTGTAAGATCTTATTGTTTATAACAGGCAGATGAGGGGAGAGGAACTCCAAGGATTAACAATCCAACATTTGCAAAAGCTGGAGAGTACTCTTGAATCAGGGCTAAGTCGTGTCCTATCAAGAAAGGTTGGTCTCCACCCTCTAGATGTAGGAGAGGCTATGTTTGATAATGCATGGGGAGATGCTTTATGATAATGATGTTTTACAGGGCGAGGTGCTCATGAAGGAGATTGATGACCTTCAAAGACAGGTATACTATTTCAACCCATTCCTAATTCTTTTAAATGCTACCACATGTTATGTTTGCATCATCATCATCATTATAACTTTTTTCAACTATTTGGGATCAGCTACACAAATCTTGGTCCGCTATTTTGCTCTATCAAGGGACCACATGTTGTATTATCAATTAAGCTTTGAAACTAAACAAATGCAGATGTCAAATTAATTTTTTATTGGCATTTTATTTTTGAGAAATTTGTGATCAATATTTTTGAGCTACCTGATTAGAGCCTTCATGTCCTTATGGAACATATCCGTAATCCATACAACTAAGAGTGCACCAACTGGTTAGTACCACATATCAGCAATTCCTTTTGTGCAACAGTAGTTGTTATAGTTCTTGTTGTGCGTTTTATTGGAATGATAACTCCTGGTTAGTTGGTCATTTTGGGTGACATAATCATTCTATTTCAGCGTAAACCATAGTGACATGATCTAAGGACCATTCTCTTGCCTTGTCCTTAATTTATGGAAAAACATGAACCAAATGCTTAGTATCTCTTTCTTTGTGGAACAATCATTGTTACAATTGGCTTCAAGGGAATTCTGAAACAGTCAAGTGCTCAGCACTCATTTTATTCATCTCTTAATTTTACACCATGAAGTCAAATCTAGAAGTCCTAAAACTGTGCCCCTCTCAAGTGGTTGGGGATATCGTTTGGAAACCTGCAAACAGCTTTCTAATACAACATTTCAGAAATTCTAAGCATGGATATCCTTTGGAGACTCTTGAACAGCCTGATCAGAGTCTTGAATTGCCAGGTCCTCCAAGATTTCAAGTGGTGAGTCTAACTAGACGGCTATGAGCATCTGCTTCAATACTTATCCTAAGTGTCCTCTGAAAGGGACCCTAAGAGTCCTTGAAGAAAAGATAACATCTCAGGGACTTTCTAAAGGTTCACTTCTTTAACTGTCCATTCTCCATCTTCCTTGAAATCTTTCAACCCCACTAAATTTTCTCTTGGTGCTACATTATAAAGAAACATTATAAAGGAATAGTGAGAGAAATGCCCAGTATTCTGATCTCCCTCATATAACCTGATTAAGACATGATGATCGCCTTGGTTGTTCTAAAGAGGTTCCAAAGCCACTTGGTCAAGGGAGAAATTTATTTGGCCAAAAAAAGACTCGTCATCTTTATCATGGTCAACCATCGGTCATTTTCTTGCCTTCCTTGTAAATATGCTGAGCTTTCCAATGGAAGTTGAGAAGGAAGTAGGTGTGGAATTGTAACCGTCCAAACTGATCCTTGCCAACGTAAATGGCCACAAATTGTAGTCAATGATAATTGAAGACACTTTTTAAATACGTGTGCAAGTGTATAGATTTCGAAGCCATACAAGGCACGGTTTCCACATAAGTTGGAAGTAAGTACCAATCCACCTTCCAATGTGATACTGCGATATAACTCTACACCTAGCAAGACTGGGGGCAAGATACATTTGGATGCACCATCTAATTCAACTATTCAAGTACTTATTGGTATGGAAGTACCCTTCTCTTTGGTGTCTTACATGTTCTGCTCGTTAAGCAGATGTCAAATGATAATGAAGTTGAGTTGATAGAGGGGGCTTAGTGGGTAGGAACCACATGAGACAACTTCATCAACTATAAATGATACATTCCACATGTTATCGAGCATTCTTGAATCTTGGACTTGACCTTCTGGTTGGTGTTTATCGCTCAATGTCTAGTATTATTCTGATTCTTTCAAATTTTCCATTTTTTTTAGAAATGGTAACTTTGGTTACCAAAGTGTTCCTTTTTTTTCCCGCCCCCCTTAAGGTTACTTTAAAACCAAGGTATTTTTTTTTTGATAATGTTAACTTTATTTTAGAATACCTTTTATCTCTCCCTTTTCTTTTCCCTACCAACTTGATACTTGAACATGTTGGGAGACAATAGCACGAGCTATCAATCACAAGGATCACAGTAAAAAGTTGGATAAGGGCAAAACGTGTAACTTTCAAGAGAGGCAGCATGTAGGGAGGGGCTGACTCTTTGGAGTCAGAGAAATTGAGTGCAGAACTCCCGTTATAAAGGTCTGTCACTATGAATGCAATTCTCTTAGCTATTGTGTCATGTAAAAATAGGTTATCAGTACTCCTATCTGCAGCATGCTATGTTTGTATAAGAAACCAGATGCAAGGACTGGACCCACCTTCTGCACTTTTTAAATCCACTTATTATTACCTAAGAAAATATGCCCACAAATATGTACTTTTTCTTTTATTTGGATAATCTTGGCAATATATTACCAACAGAAATAATTTACATTGGTCCTTACAAGTAGTGTGCTTAAGGCAGCCAACAAGCCGGGTGCTCCACACCTAGAATGACTTTTGTATTAACAAAATGCATGTCTGGCATCCAAGTAATGGTGTTGGTGACTGCGAGTGGAGCGAGAGATAAAAGAAAAAGCAAAGATGAGGCAAAAGAGGGATATAAGAGGGGTTCGAGAAGTAGACATGGAGACAGAAAAGTAGAGGAAAAGAAATAATAAAGAGAATAAAAGTGCGGGAGAAGGTGTTTGAGAAAAAAAGTGTAATTATAGGAGAGAGGGTCGAAGATAGAGAGACTTTTAAAGAAGTTTGGAGAGGGGGAGGGGGAGGGGGAGGGGGAGGGGGTGGGGGTGGGGGTGGGGGTGGGCGGGGAGCCAATGGTAAAGGCGAAATCGAAGGAGGCTGAATAGATGGGAGAGAGGATTTTTATGAAGAGATTGAAGATTATAGGGTTGCAAGAAATACAAGGGGGTGAGGTTTTGATGCGTGTAGTTCAAAAACCTCAGTACTCATAAACCAGCAAAGACCCAAGGAACCTGGATCTGCTCAAGACCAGGAAAGTTAACTTATGAAATAGGGTAGGAAAGTGTGAGATATATATATATATATATAGGAAGATACTACAAAACGCCTATAGGCGAAAATGAACAGTGATTTCGCTTACCCTCGTCACCATCCAAAGTTCATCGTACGGTCACGATTGTTCGGTAGTGTTATATTTTTCATTTTTTTCTACAAATCGGAATGATCTGAAGAAATTTAGACCGTGTGTTCATAAAAAATAGGCGAATCTACAAACAATATCAAAAAAGTATTTTACATGAAATAAATTGACCAAAATACCTTTAAAATGTTTCAAGGGCATTTTGGTCAATTTATTTTTTACGAATTACTTGTTTTATATTTTTATTAGGTGTGCTCACTAAGATGTACATATGCTCCAAATTTCAGATCATTCCGATTTGAATAAAAACAATGAAAAATGAAACACTACCGGACGATCGTAACCGTACGATGAACTTTGGACGGTGATGAGGGTTGGCCAAATCACTATTCATTTTTGCCTATAGGAGTTGGGAAGACTTTTCCATATATATATGGAAAATGACCTCATGAGAGCCTCCCACACCCATGTGTGTAGAACCCCAAAGGATAACCATTAAATTTGGCACAGATCTCTAGAAAAGTCAAGTCCTACACTTGGGATAACTTTTCTAGAGATATATACTAAATTTAATAGTGATCCTTTGGGGTTTTAGGCACATGGGTGCGGGACTGTCTCATACGATCATTACTATATATATATAGAGAGAGAGAGAACAATGATCCAATGCAACAGTTGTATCATAGTATAATGCAACGACACTTCTAGAAAATCATGTTTGTGGTATTTGTATGACCTCAAATCTTGCACACACACTATCTTCATCTCAATAATCAATCTCCCCAATAAAAAAGTTCAATTTGAACCCTAGATATGGTCAAAATGAGTCCCCTCCAAAAACAAATCTAAACCATTCATTTTGTGAATTTTAAGATCTTAGCCTTTATAAACTCAAAATCATTTGTTTTTTTTTAACATTGTTCATCTAATGCTAATAAAGCTATCTAAAAAAATTGGAAATGAACTTCAAAGGCCTAGATCTAAGCATCTCACCAAAATGAACGGCCTATGTTAATTGGGGTAAAAAAATACTTTTTAGGTAGTGTTTTCAAATTTTTCTTTTTTTATGATTATTCATTTGAACGAAAAGGCTTCTATCCTTGTGTCATCAATCTTAATTTGATAGAGCATATTTAAAAAAGGAGTCCCTAGAATAACAGGCTAACTTAAACCTTTTACCATTATAAATGGAAAATTGAAACAAGCACCATTATTGCAAACTACAGTATCTGATAGTTTATAGTTATAAGCATTTTGCTGCCATCTGCAGTATTAAGGATTTGGTTAGTCTTGCTGAAGTATTTAGTTGGTATTAATTCTTCATTAATACAGTATAGGTCTGCTCCTGAATCTATCAGGGCGGTAGTTTGGAAGTTGTATTCCTTTTGAACTACGATTTTGATATTTGTAAACCATTTTTGGGTTATAATTTTGTCTACAAGGTTTATATATTTACAATTTTGGACCTTTTCTATTACATTCATTCCAGCTTTGGAGGTTTCTGGTTTAGGAAGGGTGTCTTCAACCTCAGGTGGTAAAAGCATATTATACTCATTGATTAGATTATCAAATTCACCTTCTATATTTTTTTCTTCAATTGCCTCATTGATAGGATTCTTGGTTAATTCAAGGATTTGAACCGTTGATTTTAGAGCTATCAACTCATTTTTGACTTCATTGATCTCATATTTTAGCTCAGATATTAAAGGTTCCTTTTCTGTATATGTTTTATTTTGTACCCTTTCTAAAATATCTTGGAAACTATAATCTCCTTTTGTTGGGACAAGAGAAGACTTAGGTTTTCTAGAAGGGGCTTTGGACATATTGATATACTGGGTTAAGGCTTCTTTTTTAGCCTCTAGGTCAAATATTTTGTCGATGAGGTCGATGATCAGGTCTTCTTCTTTGGTGATGGTAGTGATGCTTAACCTATTCATATCTATTATTGCCTTGTAAAAATCACATTGACAATTTTCTTTTTCTTTCTCTGGACTATTTTTATTATCGGAGTCTGAATTAAAACTGCTGATAATGATATTCTCATCATTTATTTCCCCAATCAACATTTCCTCTTCTGATTCAGAGGAATCAAAGGTTTCATCCTCAATTTGGAGTATTTGGAATAATTGCTTTTAATCAGAAGAGGAAATGTTGATTGGGGAAATAAATGATGAGGATATCATTATCAGCAGTTCTGATTCAGATTTCGATAATGAAAATAGTCCAGCGAAAGAAAAAGAAAATTGCCAATGTGATTTTTACAAAGCAATAATAGATATGAATGGGTTAAGCATCAATACCCTCACCAAAGGAGAAGACTTGATCATAGACCTCATCGACAAAATATCTGACCCAGAGGTTAAAAAAGAAGCCTTAACCCAGTATATCCAAAGCCCCTTTTAGAAAACCTAAGTGCAAATTAATATTTTCCAGAGAAGACTTATTTCTATTGATAGAGCAAATCTAATTTGCGTCTAAATTTCCAGATAAAATTACAGGAAAAACTGAATTACAAAGATTCCTTGGTTGTTTAACCTATATTTCGGATTTTTACAAAAATTTGGCTTTAGATGCCTCTGTTCCAAAGGTTAAAAAAGAATCCTCCAGAGTGGACTGAAGAACATACCAAGGCAGTAAGAAAAATTAAAGCCAAAGCTAAAGAATTTCATTGTCTAGCTCTGTTAAGTCCCACAGCATTTAAAATAGTAGAAACAGATGCCTCGAAAATGGGACTTGGTGCTGTGTTAAAACAAAAGGTGAATAATCAAGAGCAATTATTCCGTTTAACGTCTAAAACTTGGAACCCAGCTCAACAAAACTATTCAACAGTAAAAAAAGAAATACTCGCAATTGTTCATGCCATTACAAAATTTCAAAGTGATCTGCTTAATCAAACATTATTTCTTCATTATTTTCTATGGCTTCCCAGAGTTTCTTTTTAAACTCTTCTTTGGATAGTTTGGGGTTTTGTTGTTGAAATAGTGCAACATATTCTGATATTTCCATCTTTTGAGGTGAGGTTGAAGGTATAAACTTCATTTTTATTTTGTCTGAATTTAATGAGTCATTCTTATAACTATCCCACCATTTGATATAGATTTGTCTTTGTAATTCGGGGATATAATCCCATCTATCCATATCATCTGCTGAGACCTTAAACTCCATTTTAAAATTCAAGGGACTTGATATAAGGTCATAAAATATATGTAGTAGTCTCTTTTTAAACTCTTTCTATTATACTCAGATAATTTTTTCAGTGAAATTTGCAGTTCTTTTGGTAGTACTTGGTTTGTGGATCCTCATATGGAGAACCAATTTTTAAACCAATTTGGAAAATTATTTGGCTCAGTTATTTTCAACTGAATATACCAGCTATGGGAATTTTTTGTATTCTAGTATGAAAAGACTTCTTCCCAAGCCTTTATGTATTCATAGTAACGATAAGATTTAATTTTAAATCCGTTCGTATTCATGATCGTTGGCTTTAAAGGATCTGACCCCATTCTTTGTAAGTAATAACTTTTTTGATTTGGAACTTTGAATATGCTATTTCATTATCATTATTTTTGGAATGATGAACTATAAAAATTGATCCTGTTTCTATCAGGATGCATTCGTACCATTCTCTGTTTTTTCGCCCATATTAGGATGCATATGCTGCCTGAGGTATAAAGCAGCTATTTCAATCGAATGTTTGGACTGATGCTCATTTTCTATGATCAGCAAGGGAATATATGCTGTCTTTAAGTATATAGATTTTACACTAGGAGTTTGAGTGTCTATTGGTGTTTGGAGAGGAGATATATCAATATCTTGTATTTGCCTCCGTATTAAAGCATTTGGTGTTGATGGAGATGCCAGGGATGATCCTGGACAAGGAACTATTTCAGTTTTAATATAGTTAGACTACTGGTGATACAGATAGACCACTATAATTGTAACTAATGATACAGTTAGCCACCAGCCGACAACATCTTACTATAGCCACCAGCCGACTGTCCACTGTAGCCACCAACCGAAGGAATCTCACTGTTGTGTCGGTATGGACTTCAAACATCTTCAAACCCGCCTAACTTCCGAGGCTATAAAAAGGGAGGACTCCACCCATTTGAAACATCTGAAGTTAGCTCGAGTTTTCCTAAGTACTCTCTACAGTCTTCTCTTTCTGCAACTCTCTACAGTCTTCTCTCTCTGCAACTCTTTACAATTTTCTCTGTTCTCTCTCTGAAGCTCTCTCTACTCTCTGCAGCCCTCTCTACTCTCTGCAGCCCTCTCTCTATACGCTTCTCTCTCTGCAACTCTCTACAGTCTTCTCTCTCTGCAACTCCCTACAGTTTTCTCTTCTCTCTCTACAACTCTCTACAGTTTTCTCCTCTCTCTCTACAGCTCTCTCTCTATTGTAAACGTGCGAGATTGTTTAGTTTTCTTTTCTGTAGAAGTGTGAGATTGTTATGTGTGACTGTTTTTGGGAAGAAGTTCCTAACTACATCTCGGAGCCGCTAAAGTTATTTACCAGCTTCTGTATTTGTCAAATGTGAGTTTACTTTTTACGCCTTGTATTCTGTTGTTGTATTAGTTTCTGTTAATATTTTAATGTGTTATCTCTTGCTTTAATGTTTAATTCCGCTTTATAATATTTTACTGTGTTATCTCTTGCTTTAATGTTTAATTCCGCTTTATGGTATCGGAGCCAAGTTACTATTGCAGTAGTCTAACTGTATCACCAGTAGAAAACTGAACTATTAAATAAAAATTATGAGAAAATTTGTAGCAGTAAGTTCAAAGTTGCCGTGATCCAAAGATCACTAAGGCCAGGAAGAGCCAAAAAAGTGTAGGGACTGTTTCCGGTTGACTCGAATTACAATGGCAAACTTTATCAGAACTATATCTAATAGGTCTGCTACTACTAGTAATACATTACGTGTTAATAATAAAGAGGAAGGAATAATAGATAATATAGAAAAACAAATCTAAAATTGGAATATACCTAAGGTACCTATTTCAGATATCTATAGTAAAGGAGCTTTTGATTTTAAAAGTCGTTTTTCTATAAAAACTATTGAACAAAGTATTTCGGTCTTGGAAACTCAGGACAAATTCCAATTACTTTCCCCAAGAATGCTTGATGGTCACAAAAGGAAAGATTTCAAATACTTACACATTGGTTTAGTACAAATAGCTGTTAAACCATTGACGAGAACAGGATTAAACAATTCTGTTTTGCTCTGTCTAAGAGATAGCAGGCTTAAAAGATTCAATGATTCCTTGTTAGGAATAGTAGAATCCAGTCCCTATAACGGCCCTTTTTATTTCAACTGTATTTCAAATTTCTCGGTGGCCTTAACAGATCCTAATCTATTAAAGGTCCTGACCCTAAACTTTAAAACTAGAGGTTTTGATATGGACTCAGGTTCTCAAAATCTAGCATTTATTTACCGAATATGTTATAAGGTAATGAATACTCTTTGCCCAAATGCTCAAATGGATTCACAAGGACAAATCATATTTTTCCAGACCAACATGGAAAAATCGAATCTAGTCATATCAAAGTCAGTGGCATGGTCTCAGGTAAAATTACCAGAGAGATGGTCCTTACAAACTGAATCCCAAATTAAAAACCCTGAGAACAAAGACCTTGAACAAATAATAGAATATTCAGATGGAGAGATAGAAATCAGATTTCCATCCTCCAGAAGAACTACTTTAAGAATTGGTGAACCTAGCATAAGGGATCCTCCCAGAAGCTCTACCTCTTTGATCCCACTGTTAGAATATGAAAGATTATCTACCCATAGGAGAACTATTATCGAAAGACTTAATAGGACTCCAAATCAGGTTTAACAACCAGTCTATAGAGTAGATACTCCAGGTTCTTCTGAAATAGAAGAACAAGAGCCAACTCCTTCTGATTTAGACTTTGATATGAGTGTTATTCAAAACGAAGAATTTAAGATTGATAAAGAATGGATCAGAAAAGATTTCTACTCTGAAGAAAATAGATTAATAAAAGAATGATTCTTTAAAGAATTTAAAGAACCTTTGAGAGATGCCTTTCATCTAAAATTTAATCGTTTTATGATAAGACATAAGGCAACTGTCAAGTTTTTTAAATGGTTAAAATATATAGCAAAAGATTATTAAATAAAAATTCCCAACTTCGAGGTAAATATGGTTGAAAAATCCTTTCAAACCACAAAAGGGGAAACAATTGAGTTTATTCATCCCCCTGAGACTGGCTTACAACTTAAAGGAAAAAAGTTAAGGGAGAAATTAAAATTAGAGCGTCACCTCTTAAGATAGGACCCAAAGAAAGCGACCATAATATGGCTAAGCTTGATGGAATACCTCATATTATTGAACAAAATAATTATACAAATATTTTCCTCCAAACAATAGGCAAACAGACTACAAGAATAGAAAATGCAGTAAACAAATTAAGACCAACTCCTGAACCCAGAAGTTCTGAAAAACAAAAGGAAGCCGTCCTATTCAAACCGCTTCCAACTATTGAAAAAGGAAAATTCAGCCTGTAAGGAATAAATAAAAAAGAGGAAAATAGTTAGTTAATTGATGAGCTAGTCAAAAGATTAAAAAAATTAAGCATCGATGAAAAAGGAAAGGGCCATCCTTCCGACACCAAGGAAGGGAATGTTCAAGTTTTGCAAAAAGCACCAGTAGATCTACAAATAGAAGAAGACCTAGTCTCTGCCTCGGTCTCCTATTCAGGTAAATCCATAGTAAATTGGAATATAGATGGCATGGCTGAGAACTAATCCTAGATCTCATGAAACATATGACTATCTATGTCACTGCCTGTTAGGCTAGTGGAAACCAAGATCATGAGATAGCCAAGGCCATAATATGTGGATTTACAAGATGGTTAAGAGGTTGGTGGGATTTTCATATGGATGAAGACTCAAAAAACCAAATATTAAATGCCTCAAAACAATGGATAGTTAAGAGAGAAGATGGACAAGATAATATAGTACAAGAAGGAGATGCAGTCAATACATTGATATATACCATTACTCTCCATGTTGTAGCGAGTACTGCTTTGTTAGCCGCAAGATCTAAAGATTTGTTAACAAATTTAAGATGTCCAACACTCTCATTATAAATGGTACGAAGGCGTATTTTTCTCTAGACTACTATCAAGAGAAGATAGTAAGTCAGACCATTGGAAGAAAATTTTATAGCTGGCCTACCACACCTTTTTGCGGAAAAGGTGAAGACAAGGCTTAAAAACAAATATGGTGGAGTTATTCCTTATTTTCTGTATACATTAGGAGAATTATCAACTGAAATTTGTGCTGAGGTCTGGCT
>NW_006495933.1:588373-603467 GCF_000471905.2 Amborella trichopoda | reverse complement strand
CCTTACTTACTACTACTTTAAAACTTTAAACTAACTTAGTTAGGTAGTACTAGACTCTGTAGGAGTACTTCCTCTGTAGATCTCTATATATATATATATATATATATATATATATATATATCAAGGTTCGAAAAATCGACTCGACCAATGTACTCGGATTTTGGCCGAGGCGAGTTAGTCGTCTGAGTCCAAGTACTCGGTGAGTTCATCTCATGATAAAGAAAAAAAGAGAATAACAAAAAAAAAATAAAGGAAATTGTTTGAGCGTATTTTTGACGCACTAACACCCGGATCAAATAATAGAGGAAGTGGTTATAACCCAGGCCCATAGGTACTAGTCACACCTGTGGACCACGAAATCCCGCAACAATAAGCCTAAATTTTGAGCAATTTTGAAAAGGTGTCCCCTTGTCCCCAAAAGCATGAGAAAGGAAGCATTTGATGTTCTACAAGTGTTCGCCAATTTTCGTCCCAATCCGATCAAGATAAATCCGATTAGAATGAAATTTAAATTTGCAGAACCGCTCTCTATCATGTCGAAAGCTACCTCATAACTAGAGCTATGTCTACAAGGTCTCAGATGAGCATCAGACCATTGCCATTGGAGTAAGAAGGCCCAAAAAAACCCAAATGCCAAATTTCGGCCCATTTGGACGCTTCTGGACCATTCTATGGCCAACTTCCCCAAAATGGAAGGGTTTCGCACTATTCACATGTTGCCCCAATGAACCAGTTTTCATTTTGGGAATTGTGCCTTTCAATTTCGAGATTGAATTTTAATAACCATAACTCTCTCATCCTGACGCCAATCGAGCTCAAATTTTGCTATGTGGTAGATCCCATCGAGAGGGGTGTTTTGATGTAAGGTACGACTTGAGATGACACTCGAGATGAGAGAAATCGTAGAGAGAAAGTGAACATGAAAACTCATGTTTTGCAAAATTTTTAAAGTGAGACATCCTCCCATTCGAGTGGCCATCTATCAGAGCCCCGACATCTCTTTAGGGATGGTTTTGTCATTTCCATGAAAGTTGGAAAAGGCAAAACAGTCATTTAACATCAAAAACAAAATTCACTTTGAATTAGAAAAAAATGTAATTTTTAGTAATTTGGCATTGTTTTGATCATCCAACCATGTTTGGGGGTGATCTTATATGAGCACTTTGGCACCCTTTGTAACCTAAGTTGGAGATAATTTAAAAGCTAATGTTTGATAGTTTGAGTTTTTGTGTTGAGCTTTCATTCTTCACTTCAAAGAGAAAGGAGAGGGAATATTTTAGCATTGAGAGCAATTCCCCTAGAATCTCTACACCATATTTCCTACGCTACCTTACACCATACACCCTAGTCTACCCATCCTAGTCCACTCAACCCTACACCATACCATACTCCATACCCATACTCCCTACACCCCACTACACCCATACTCCCTTCACCCCACTACACCCATACCCCCTACACCCCACTACACCCATACCCCCTACACCTCACTACACTCATACTCCCTACACCACACCTCACCCTATCCGTACTCAACCCATCCATTATACAACCTACCCTCATACTCCCTACACCATACCTCACCCTATCCGTACTCAACCCATCCATTATACAACCTATAAGCTAGCCCTCACCCTAACCCACCTTAGCCAACCCTCACCTTAGCTCACCTAAGCTAACCCTCACCCTAACCCACCTTAGCTAACCCTCACCTTAACCCACCTAAGCTAGGCTCCACCCCAATCCCAAGCTTCAAAATCTAACCCTTCTCAAGAGTACTCAAAGGACCCAAGGAGTATGTCGAACCCGACTTTTTCGAGCCCTCGTTGGACCCATCTAGGTAACCCATCTATCTCTCTCCTTTTTCTTCTTTTTCTGCCTTCTTCCTTTCTTTTTCTCCTTCTTCTTCTTTCTTTTTTTCTTCTCTCTATACTTATCTTTTCTTTTTCTCTTTCTTTTCTTCTCTCTCTACAAAGGGGACGACCTAGCCTCCCCCTTGCTTTCCTTCTCTCTCTCTACAAAGGGGATGGCCTAGCCGCTCCCTTCTTTCCTTCTCCATCTCTCTTTCTCTCTACCCCTCAAAGGGGACAGCCTAGCTGCCCCCTTTCTTTCTTTTTCTCTCTCTTTCTCATCTCAAGTTCTCATCTCTCAAATTAAGAGCGATGGGGGGTACGCCCCACCTAGTTCAAAGAAGGGCCACGCCCTACTTATAGATTAAGGCATTGAGACGTAGATGTTTCATGCTCTCATATATGTAAGGGTAATAGATTAAGGCACCCTTTTTTTTTAAAAAAGAAAATCCACTTCCCAATAGTCATATGTTGGGTGAGAGATTTGTAGCCTTAAAGCATATGGGTTGTTGAGAGAGCTATGGTGTTTTAGTCTCATTCGTTACTCATAATTCCTCTTTCTCATAAAATTTCAGAGGTAACTTGATCAAAAGGGAGTATCCAAAAAGCCTTGTTAAGGTCATTTTGAGATAACCGATTGCTGAGGCACTTTTACACCATTTAACCATCTATTTCTCTTACCCAAAACATCCTATTGAATTGTTGGGTGATTTTTAGAATTTATCAAAGATTTGGTGGCTAATATTAGTGAGGAAGTTCCTTTCTGTCCCCCTTTTTCTATTCACATGCTATTAATGTAAGTGTATAGTTGGGCATACCGCTGTATTTGGAGAGCCCATTTGGATGTTGTTTGCATCCTAGATTTATATTGATTGAATGCCAAAAAGAAATGTGTGCGATATGTTTGATGAAATTTCTAAGTGGTTCCAATTAGATAGACCTCATGACATAATTTTGTTTGCTGAATTTTCCGTTAGTAGCCTTTCCATAGCGATTCTAACACAAGCTGAACATAGCTTGTGAACTAAAAATTCTTGTTGGAGTTTAATATTGCAATACCCTATCAAAGCAAGATAACTAGCTAGTTCGTGGTTTAATTTGTAATTAATATGTTAGATTTTAATGGTCTCTCTTTCCATTAAAATAATGAACTTCTTATACCATGCTATAAAAAGTTTATTTATATCTTTGGAGGAACTGTAATAGTTTCTGTATTTGGTGGGGATAAACAGTGATAGATTCTCCGTATTCTAGAATGTAGTTCACCTGTACTGTATATTTGTGGAGAAGAGAATAGAGTTGTTATAATGTTTCAATATGTGGACAGGAAATGAAACTAATGGAGGAGAATGCAAGGCTATCTCAGCAGGTGAGTCGTAATGGAATGAGTGGGAAGGATTGGATGCTCTACTTTGCTTCTGTAACATGTGGTGGGTTTTTGGTTTTCTGCTCAAATTGGATGTATGGTTGTAGATTGAGAGGATGAAGACTACAACAGAGATGCAGCAGCAGCAAGGCATGGTCGTCGATTCGGAGGGGCAGTCATGTGAGTCCATGACCAACACCAACAACTCTGGTCCTTACAGTGACAGTTCTGACACTTCCCTCAAGCTGGGGCAAGTAGTTTCTTTGCCTATTATTTCCATTTCTATTTGTTACATGTGCTTCCCATGATTTACCTACTGCAATAACGTCAAAAAGGAGCCAGCAAAACGCTTATATGCATATTCTCTGCATTATTTCAAGAGGTTTCAGAATTGTTATAGTGATCTGAATCATCAGATTCTGAACCAATTTCTTTTAATGTTGGATTAAAAAAAAAACCCAAAAGAAAACCATCAACTAAACAGAGAAAAAAGGGATGATAAACAACCTAGGATTGCTGCTGCATTTGTATAGAATACAGTGTACAAAAATAGTAGCTCACATGTTCATATTTTATTCATTAATTTTTTTAATTGGGATGTGATGTTCATTAAAATATGAAAAGAAAATAAGTATTTCAAATTGAGATTATTAATCATTAAACAAAATGTTTGAAAATATGTTTTGATGTGTTTGTGCAAGCACTCCGTTAACAAGGTCATGTGTTGAGGGAACATAACTGATAACCCCAAGCCGATATGAGTCGATCAACAAGTTAATGCACCCATATTCTTTATATTTTAGAGGGAAATGAGCAATGAAAGCATATCAAGTAAAATCAACAAGAAATGCATATCCATCAAAGTTAAGAAAGCAATGACTATTCAAGTTTTTCTTTTTGAGGAATATGTTAACTTTATAGCTATAAAATAATATTACCAATTAAAATTAGAGGAGGCAACCCACAAGTTGGGTGCTCAGACTGCCGGTGGACAGGGTATAGTGAAATAAAATAAAATAAAATAATTGGAAAAAACTCAAGATACAGGAATAGAGTTGTAGAAAGGGTGGGTGGCATTGGAGTGGAGAGCCTGTGAGCACCAAAGAGAGAGGAAATCAGTTGCTTCATCAGTGGATGGCTTGAAAAGTGCTGTCGGTATTTAGGCGAGAACACCATGGGGGTGATATTGCACCCGGCTGCAGGAGGTAGAGCCAGAGCAAGTCAAGTCGCACCTATTCGTAAGGTCACTGCACCAGATGTGAAAAGGGAGAGGCGTGTGGTAGGAGTGGAAGAGAGAAGAACAAGGATGAGAGAAACGGTAGTCAAGTCGCATCTGTTCGTGAAAAGGGAGAGGCACGTTGTAGTCGAGTGGCACCTATTTATGAGGTCTCATTTTCGTTTTGTTTTTTCCCCCCCCTCCTCCCCCCCTATATATGTTTTTGTGAGGGGAAGGAGAGGATGAGAGAACGAAAAGGGATGAGTGTTTCAAAGGGGTGTGCACCTATGGTATTGCGAGCACCGTCTTTGTCCAACCTATCTGCTTCGGTGTTGGCCTCTCAAAGGATGTGCCTGAAGATTACGTATGGAAGGGAGCTGCATAAAAAGAATATATGCTAAAAAATGGAAGTCAGGCGCCAAGGGGGCTGTGGAAATGGTATTGCTGGAAACAGACTCAACAATAAGTCCCTGAAATTGTAACCCTAATTGAGTAACTTGCTTGAGGCCTTCTCTGAGTGCCAAGGCTTCTGCTGTGGTAGAGTTTGAGATTCCTTTATGCCTCGAGAAGGAGAGAAATATGCCATATGAATTTGCCAAAGTACCTTCAAACCTGGAAGGTGCCAGAATTTCCTAAGGATGAACCATCCATGTTAAGTTTAAGGAATCCTGGCAGAGGAGGGGTCCATTGAGCTTTGATACTGGTTGAGTGGGCCGAGAGGTTTAGGAGGGAATCCCAATGGCTAAAAAATGAGAGATATGAAGGTTGGCAAAGATAGGGGTGACTTTTGCCCAAAGGGAGAAAAAGGTGATAACGTAATCAAATATAGAACGTTCACGCCTAGAGTTTTCTCTAAAGGTCCTAGGGTTCCTTTCCAGCTAGAAGCTCCAGAGAAGAGCTGCCACCGACAGTTGCCACAGTTTTCTGCCACTTCTAGGAAATGTCTGGGAGAGTGGAGAAAAGGCTAGCTAGAGAAGGGGGGTGACCCATTGAAGGCCGAAGAGTTTTAAAAGACAGGACCAAAGATGAGAAGAGACTTCACAATGGATGAAGAGATGGTGGTTGCTGTCATGTTCTTGGAGACACAGAATTTATTTATAGGTAAAGAGAGTCCACGTCTCTGACCTTACCCTGAAGGAGGACCCAAATGAAAGCCTGGATCTTGTGAGGCACAGGCAGAGACCGGGTTTCATTGAGGATGGTTGAAGGGGTTTGTTGAAAGTAAGGAGTAGAACGAGGATACTGTGGAAGTGCCAAAAGGAATAGGGGACCAGATGACAAAATCATGACCAAGGAGTGTGTTGAAAGTAGGTGCAACTACTGGGTGCAAGCATTTGAAGCACGACGTTCAAGGTAGAGGTTTCCTGGTCAGTAAAGTTCCTCCTAGAAATAGGAGTCCAAACTAGGGAGGCGCCTCTAAACTCAGCATAATCAGCCATCATTGCTGCCTGATTGTGAGCCAGGAGGTAGAGGGAAGACCTTTTTAAGGGGTAGGTCTCCAATCCACTTATTTAACCAAAATCTAATTCTCCGACCATTCCCTAACCTGAATCTAATGCACTTTAGGAAAGCCTTACTAGAAGAGATACACTTCCAGGTTCCTGAAGATCTGTGGTAGGGGGATCTGGGCAACCACCGTTCATTGCCATGCTCGTACTTCGCTTGAATGACCTGCTTCCACAGGAGGGGGTGGGGGGAGATGAACTTCGACCACCATTTTCCCAGAAAGGCTTGGTTCATGGTTCTAAGTCTCTTAATGCCCAAGCCTCCTAATTTCTTGGGGGTATGAACTTTCTCCCAGGCTACAAGGTGAAATTTGTGACCATCAGCGGACCCAGCCCACAAAAAGTCTCCCATGAGCTTTTCAAGGAATTGGAGAATAGAAACTGGGATTTGAAAGAGGGACATGTTGTAAATGAGGATGTTTGTGAGTGTGGCTTTGATAAGGGTGATTCTTCCCCCAAGGGAGAGGAATCGACCATTCCAGCTGCCGAACTTCGAATTGAACTTCTCTATAAGGTTATCTCAAAGATTTTTTTTGGGTTTGCCCAAGCAGAGAAGAAGCTCAAGGTGCGAGGACGGGAGGGACTCCGTAGCACACCCTATATGTTGGGCAAGAGATTCAAGTTCAGCATTGTCAACCTGGATTCCCAACATTTTGGTCTTAGACATGTTAACTTTCATCCCTATTAACAACTCGAAACTTCTAAGAAAGAGCCAGAGGTTGTCTACTTGGTTGGGATTGACGTCACAAAAGATGAGGGTATTGTCTGCATAGAGGAGATGGAAGAGGACAGGTCATCTGGGGAAATTCTAAAACCTAAGGAAACCCCTATCATAGAGTCTAAAGATGGCTCTAGAGAAGACTTCTCCAATAAGCTTAAAGAGAAAGGGTGATAGAGGGCTCTCTGTACGCATTTTTGGCACTCTCGCCCCCTATGTGAATAATAGAGGAGACGGTTGTAATCATGGCTATTGTGTGCCAAGTATGCTCGAAAAGCCACAGAAGCACATGCGTAATAAAGCCCATATTTTGAAGAGCCTCTATATGACATCATCTCGGCTCCAGAAAGAGCACAAGAGTGAGCCCTAGTAAGCCGGAGATATCCCCAACTTTCAGCCCAACGGGCGTGGCAATGACACTAAGTGAGGAAAGTAAGGTTAAGGAGTACCACACTCCATAGGTGTACGAATGAACAATATAGTAAAACTCCTGGAAATTGATTTCAGATGGCTTCTGGACTGTGACATATGAGTTCAGAAACAGACCTTTCTAGGCCCTAGTTTCCAAAAATGGGTCGTTTGTATACTATTCAACATTTCACGCTTTCAAAAACAAGGGAAAACTTTGTGCCCTTGAATCTCTCGATCCGCAAGTCGGATCAAGCTGAAATTGGCTATGTCGTGCTCCTTGACGAGCATGTTCTTTTGGTATAGACCTCACGACATAATTGTCAATTGGATCGGAAGAAATCTTAGAGAGAAGTCGGCAAGTTTTGGAGTTCATGCAAAAACCCATTTGTGTGAACCTTTCTGCTTTCTCTTGATCAAAACTCAACATCCGACTGTCAAATCAAGCTCAAACTTAGTGCATTTAGATCTTGACTCGATTATCTTTGATTTGACATAAGAAAATTCTTGATCAGGGTCCTGATCGATGGCTATTCGTGACTTGAAATCGGGCATAACTCTAAATGTAGCAAAAATTTGATTTTCCAGCGATTTGACAGAATCATAACTTATCGATTGGAGGTCTTTTTGCACGATTCTTGATGCAAAATGATCGTGTCAGGTTTCCCTTCAATTTACCACCAAAAGATCCCAATAACCTCGGCATTTTTGGACTAATTGATGGAAGAACATCAATAAAGGTTTGCATGAAAACCACGAAACTCAAAACTATCAAGAACTTCATGAAATCCTTATGGTTCTTGCAAATCAGATATATAAACGTTCGTAGCGGGACAATTTACATTTTTCCAGTGATAGATCATTTGTTCCAGTGCCGACGAAGCCAAAACCAAGGCCTCATATGATGTGGTTGGGAAGAGGCCTTTTTTGAGGGTCCTAATTGGAAATTTTGGACATTATGCATGTCAATTTTGGTCAATTTTCCATTTACACGATTTTTTGTTGTATTGTTCCTATTTTTCTTTTTATTCAATTCTCTAGGGTTTTGAGCATCCACCATTGTTCAAAGGGGAAGCTCTATATAAACCCTTCTAATGTAACTAAGAGGACTCTTTTTGTTTTCTGGTTAATGAAATTCTATCTCTTTGTGCAAAAGAGCCTTTGCCTCTCAACCTTAGGTTAACCTCCGCTAGTTAGTTTAACCTAACCCCAACCCACTTTGGTTAAGTCTCTACACTTAACCAAGGGTTACCTAAGCCTAACTTAACCAATACTCCCATAATCTAACCACCTAACCCGCACCTTTTCCTACTCCATACTCTATATCCCATCCTACACCCGACGTCATGCTCCCATACTTTACCATACTCCCTACCCCCATACCCTCTTATATTTTGTAGTCCACACCTACCATACTTCACATCTTATACTCTGGTGTACTCCAAACCCTACACCCTCCTATGCACCCCAACCTAACCTAAGCCATTGCGTCTAGGTTAACCCTTAAGGGGGCTCTTCCTTGATGGCTCCTAGATACGCTTAGGCCCGATGGACCCCAACCTCGGATTCCTCAGGGTGCTTCAGCTAATTGCTAAGCATCTTTTCTTGTCGTCTATAACCCCTAGGGGAGTTGTTGTTGGAATTCTGTCGGATTCCGGTTGGCCTTCTTCCATCTCCCACTTTCCTATGCTTTTAAGTTGACCCAACCCATCCAACCCTTGTAGACCTACACGCTCTAGCACGTCCTTCCTAACCCACACGCCCATTACACCTTAACCCACTTGAACCCTCTTCAACCTTACTTGAACCCATTAATATCTACCCTAATCAACCCAAACTAACCTTGAATCAAACAAAACTCGAACCAACCAATCTCAACCCAAGCCAACTCCGAATGAAACCAAAGCCACAATGAGCACTTAGGGTCGTAGGCAATCACTAGCACGCGACTTGAAGACTTTAGCATGATGAGAGGTGCGAGGGAGTGGAATAAAACCACATGCCGCTCACAAGTCATGAAGGCATAGGTCCGACTGCCCTTGGGAGAATCTCCGCAACTTATACGCCCCCGTACCCTGGTAGCTAACGGATGTAGGAAGGCTTTCTTTGGCGACTCTAAACCAAGATTTAAGAATACCATTATTGGGACGCATCCCGAACCCAATTTCCGAGGTAAGTCTTACCAATTTGTAGGTTTTCCATTGCATTGCACCGCATGTCTTATCCACAGAAGCGCCCCATAGCACTAGGGCTACACGCACACACACAAGCACAAACGAGGCAACACGGCAATGTGGGGGCCAGCCGAGCAAGGGTCTCCTTGCCTCAGACCTCTAGCAGCAGGGAAGAAACCAACCGGGGTGCCATTGAGGAGGATAGAGAAGTTAGGGTTGGAATTATAGGCCTTGATCAACATTCTCCATCTCGTTCCAAAACCCATATGGGCCTCTATGAAGATCCCAATTGATGCAGTCATAGGCCTTGTCCTAGTCTAGTTTGATAACAAGGTCCTTCTGTCCAGAGATAACTCTAGAGTGAATGGCTTCATGAGCCGTGAGAGCCCCATCTAAGATTTGTCTGTTGGCGACAAAGGTGGATTGGATTGGGGAGATTATTGAGCTAAGCACCTCTTGGAGGTGAGAGGCCAAAACCTTGGCAAGAATCTTATAAAATGAGTTCAAGAGACTTATAGGTCTAAAGTCTCTAAAATTTTTTGCTCCTCCTATTTTGGGGACCAAGGCTATGAATGTGCAATTTAAGGCTGAATTGAGACGACCTCTGACGAAATATTCTTCAAAGAAAGCAAGAAGGACAGGGACAACTATGTCTCAAAAGTTTTGGAAAATAACAATTGGAGAAACCGTCGAGTTCTAGGGCCTTATATTTGGGTAGATTAAAAATGGCCTTGTGAATTTCCTCGAGGGTAAAAGGTCTCTCTAACCAGATTGCTTCATCTAGAAGGAGAGTTTGAAAAGAAAGATTACGGTGTTGGGGCTTGGAAAAGAAGTTTTTGAAGTATGTGATAAAGATACGTTTTATATGATCAAGTTGATAACATGAACGACTGCCGGGTGATAGCTTTACCCCTTATCCTAGAGTTCTATGCCCTGCTTTAAGCTATTTGATCCTAGATCTCTGGTACCAGTAGGCATCCTCGAGCTTCAGAGTATGATGAAGGTTGCATTTTGCAGTTACCCTATTAGATCTTTCCTGAGGCGTGAAGGCACGAGATTCTTCCAAGGTGTCTAAGGACTGGATAGTAGTAGAAAGGCCATTTATCTGCTCCTTGAAGTTAGTCGAAAGGGATCGACTCCATTGCTCGATGGAAGCCTTCATCAGTTGAAGTATCCTAGACAGTCTAAAGCTGACCCACCCTATAACAGACTGGAAGGTCCAACATGATTTGAAAAGGTGGGAAAAGGAAGTCTCTTCTAGCCAGAAAAGCTCAAGTCTAAAAGTTTTGACCGAGCCTTGCATGGGATTGGCATCCAAGAGAATGGGCTTATGGTCAGAGGCATAGTTACCAGAATCTCTCCACCAACCTCACGATTCCTGTTCTGAAACCCGATTCCGTGTTTCCGTTAACAAATCTCCACGAAAAACATTTTTCGGAACCAATAAAACTCGATTCCTTAATTTTGGAATCTCGATTCAACACATCTTTAGAAGTCATTTTTCGGAACCAAGGAAGCTCAATTCCTTAATTTTGGAATCTCGATTCAACACATCTTTAAACACCATTATCGGAATCGAGGAAACTCGATTCCTTAATTTCATAATCTCGATCCAACTCATCTTTAGAAACTTGAACCCATTAATTGTGGGTAGACGTTCCCAAATATATCGAATCTGGATTCCAGCGAGGATTAAATCTTGACTAAAAAATAAATAAATTCAAAGTATCAAAAAAAGAAACCAATTGAAAGTACATGATGTCCAATGTCTATGATGGTTGTGTACTTCCTAAAGGAAATTGGAGTAGAAATCTTCCTTCGAATGCTTCTAGTGGTTGCAGGTTTTCATTATTTTACTTGTACCACCCTAGACAGCTTTTACTTTAAATTTAAAGTATAATTGGTAAATACAACACATACAATTAAAACTATGGTGTAGAAATAATCCAATTTTGTCTTTATTATAATGAAGTCAAAATCACAATTTAGAAATACTTATCTTTTGTATATAATGACCGTAAGTTCATTAGTCAACACAATCACTTTAAAATTTGGGAAACCTTCTAATAGGAGAATCTAATATAGGTTCTAAAGTTGATAAGGCTCAAGATGTGCTTGGGGCTTCTTTCTCCATAAAAATGAAATCTCGATTCCTGGTAGGGGTCGTCAAACACATTCAATAGTCCATATTATTGTAAATCTCAATCTCAAATTGGCATGGATCTTTGATCCATATACTTCAGAAACTTGATTCCAAATATGTTAGAATCACCATTCGAAATAACAATATATCTCTACTCCACATATGTCAGAAATTCGATTTCATAGATGTTGGAAACGCGATTCCACATATTAATGAATATTGACTCGTGGAGTGTCGATTCCACGGGGATGGGAATATCAATTCCAAGGGGGATGGGAATCCCGATTCCATATGTGGATGAAACTTGGATCGATCAAAACACGATTATCAAAAACTAGGAATCTCGTTCCCCACGATTCCTATTGTACGGACAATGATTCCTAAGATAGGAATCTTCTAACTGACAGTGATTCCACGATTCCAATTCTTAAAACGATTCGGATTCCTAGACGTTTCCAACAACTATGGTCAGAGGTGGCCATAGGCAAGCCAAGGGAGCAGGTCCCCGGGAAGATAGATTCTAAGATTGGGAGACTTGGAACCTATCAATTTTAGTAATTATAGGGTGTTGGTTGCACGATTGGACCAAGTGAAGGAAGCCCCTGAGAGGGGAATATCAATGAGAGGAATATTGTCGAGGTATTGGAGGGGTTAGGGGTCCCCGGAAAGGCTTTTGAAAACACAAAAAGAGGGGAAGGCAGGTATCAAGGAGGGAGCATCAGGCTTACGAACAGTGTGGTCCGGGTTTGGGTGTGGACCACTAGACGCAGGTGGTACCTGAGCGCTAACTTGATTACGTTTCCTGCGATTTACCATAGTCCAACCTTCATTGTCTGGATTGGGACGCTCATGGCAGGTTGAGCCCTGGATTGAGATCCTAATGTGGTAGGAGAAGCCAAGTTGCAAAGATTTGGGAGATGGAGGGGGGACGGTAACAGCAGCCACTTGAGCAACAGTTTTCGAGGCCAAAGGGGCTTAACAGGAGGTCTGAGTTTAAAAGAAGTGTTTGAAGGGTGACTCCAATAAAGGGGAGGGGAGAGAACTATGGATCCCTTAGGTTGAGGAAGAGTAGAAGGGGAGGCTTCATGGTTTGGAAATTTGGATCTTTCCCACATACCACGTTACCTGGTTGTTAAATATTCAAGTTCATATTCCATACAATATTCAAATGAAAAGAGATTCTTAAATTCTCGTCAATAGCAAAGAGAATTTAAAATTTAGTACACCCGAAACCACATTGAATTTAGGGTAAGGTGGGTCACACATTTGTCATAATGGTCATGCGGGATTTTAACATGTCATTTTTTTAAAATGTATATGGGAGAGAGAGATTGAGAGAGAGAGAGAGAGAGCGATTTCTTTTGTCTTTCTCTATCCCTTTCTTTCTCCATATGTTTGTAGTTATTTGCTTGATTTGCCTCATGCTTTAATTTTTATTTTCTACTTTTTTAATTTGAAATTAAGGGGGATATGAAGAATAGGGCATGACTTATATATGAGACGACTCATGTAAATGAGTTATTGCTTCTCAAATCCTATTGAGTAAATTTATTGTAAGTATGATTAGAGATATTTCTAGTATATCAATTTCACATTTAATACTTTTAAAAGTTATGATTAATCTTTTACTTTAGAAGGTCTCTAGTTTTACGCATTCATTGCATGGGAAGCGTCATGGAACTTATAAAGTAGGGAACTTCTAGCAAGCAACCATCCCTTACTCCCCATCCCCCGAAATATGGTGTCTACATGTATACATTGTATGTATTTTTGTGTGCATTTGGTCAGATTCTTGTTTACCTTACTGTAAATCAGGGATTCGCTTTTGTTGTTGAAAATAGACCTTTGAGTGATTTTAGTAGTTAAGTGAAAGGGAATTTAGCTTTCTTTTTCAATAGTTATTGGTGCTTTTAATAGTATAAAACCAAAGGTCATCTTAATCAATGTGCATAAAGTACTTCGAGAATTTGTTTGGTACAATACAACTCTAGTTCTTTCATTGGGTGTTTAGTGTCACCAATAAGGCCTGCGATCATGTGTTTTTTTTTACTGTGTTGTGGCTTAATAAGCCTATAATTGTTGAGAGAGTAACAGTAAATGGCCTTCATGATTGTTTGCAAAACTTACTTGGTCACATGACAGGATCATGGTGAACTTCAAGCAGTACATTTCCATGAAATTTGGCAACATTTCAAATTTCTAGAATTTTATCCTTGTGCAAATTGGTTGTCTAGCATGTGATGTCAGCACAACATCTCTAGGTGTAGCAACAAACAATCAAGGGTATCGTTATTGATTACTTACACTAACACATGGTTGCAACAAGGCTGCACAGTGGTTGCAATATTGCACCCACAATATCATGCAAAATCAAAATCGTTATGATCTTTCATGATACTGCAGGCCCAAGTCACCTTGTTGTTAACCTGTATTTCATGGAAGAACCACAAACTTAAAAGGTATTACGTTGTGATCAGTTGGTATTTTTGCTAAATTTCATCTTACACCTTTTGCTATAGGTAGATGAAACACATTTTAGCAAAAGGCTATCCAATATGATGTTTTTGGAGTTGCATGTGGGAACTTGGCAATCACTAGAGAGCATCAGTCTTTAGTGGGTGCCATGAGAGACTTTTGAACTCTCTAGAAATAGATGAATCATTAAGAAAAAGGATTCCTTATTTTGAGGAAATGAGACTTTATTTAGGTGGCCTTGTTTGTTGTTTATGCTAACCTTTTCTTTACTTCATTATCTGAAACATTTGTGCCAACAAGTTCTAGTTCATATCGATCTAATATGCATGGCCATATGTCCTACTTGATTGGTAAAAATGACATGGGAGGAATACCTTCGTGATCAAAACTCTCTAGAATATATATATATATATATATATATATATATGGTTATGTTAGGGTGCTCACACTATGGAGTAATTTATCATTGTACTCAACAAAATTTGGACACATATATACCCTTGTTCTGTATATGGAACTTTTCTTAGTAAGGGCATTTTTGAAATTAAGAGGGGTATGACGTCATCTGCATGGGTGTGACATCACCCACATGCAGCATTTAATGCCACTAGTGTGGTCCATTTTGGTGATGTCATACCCCATGTGGATGACATCACACCCCTTCTAATGACCAAAAATACTCTTATTTGAGCACTCTAACATACATATATATAGAGAGAGAGGAATGATTTCATTCAACGGTTGTATAGTAATATAATGACACCATCATCAAAAACTATGTTAAAACCATTTGATTGGCACCAAGTACTTAATATACACTCTTTTCATTCTAAAGAACAATCACAAAAAAGTAAAAATTGAAAAAACACCTTAGAAAGTATTTTTTTAACCCAATTAATATAGGTCGTCCATTTTAGTGAGATGCTTAAATATAGGCCTCAGAAGGATTTTTTTTTTCCAAAATTTTGGAAGTGTTTATTATCATTAAATTAACAATGCCAAAACAAAAAAAAGTAATTTTGAATTTTTTAAGGCCTAGATCTAGAAACCAAATGGATGGTCAAGATTCATTTTGGCGGGCACTAAGTTTGATCATTTTTAGGGTGCAAATTGAATCTTATTCTTTTTGAGATTGATTATGAGGATGAAGAGAGTATGTGTGCAAAATTTAGGGTCATACAAATGCCAAAAACATGGTTTTCTAGAGGTGTGGTTTCATTTTATTACAATGACATGGTG
>NW_006495933.1:559858-587937 GCF_000471905.2 Amborella trichopoda | reverse complement strand
TAGTGTAAATCAGTGGGGATGACGAGCCCCTACCCATTTTATTGCTAAACAATGAAAAATATTACTAGTATAATCATCAAACATCCCTTTATAATGTTACATTGTAAATATCATGCAAAATGAAAGGGTGTATAACATTTGGGGGCGAGCCCGCTATATGGTTGCTTCTGTGAATGATATGCCAAGTAGTCAGCAACCATTTTCGCCTCCCTAAAAACATGAGAGATCTGCCATTGGTGGTCTACAGAGGAGGAGAGTTAAGCCCTATAATTAGACAAAAGTGTGCGCAGCTTCCATGGGGGTCTACTCCCCAGGGTCACAAATTCAACAAGTATTTTGGCGTCAGTCTTAATTACTAAGGGTCTGTCAGTCAAGCTCCCTTTTTTCGAGAGATGCCTCGGTATAGAGCATAAAGCTCAATGGCATTGTTTGAGGTGAAACCAAGGGGGACTGCAAGGGCCGTCACAAAACCACCTATGTCATTTCTGATTATTCCCCCACGACCAACTGCACCAAGATTTTGAAGGGAAGAGGCATCAATGTTGAGTTTGTTGTGGCCTGTGGGAGGGAAGGACCATGCAACATAGATTGGGATGGAGGGGGGGGGGGGGGGGGGGGGGCGCATACACCACTTTAGCTTGAGATTTGTGGAAATGTGGTTCTTTGAAGGATGGAAGTCCCAACCCTTCCCTTTTGCAAGCTTATTGACGAGGTGGGTAATCTGTTGTACAAGGTGCTTTCTAGAAGTCCTCCCTTTGTGGATGCATGCGTTGCACTCAGGCAATAGATACTAGATGGTAGTGGAGAAGATGGAGAGCCAAACATTTTTCATGCCACTGGATTTAAAACAAAATTTGATCCACTTTGCAATCATCATCATAGTTGATTGCTCAAAGCGGCATGGTTTGCCGAATCTCCAAAGTAAGGATCTCCAAAGGACCTGTGAGAAAATGCTCTACATAGTAATATGGTTAGTGGTCTCCTCTTGGAGGCAAAATGGGCATCTGGACACCAGAGGTAAGCCCTTAGATTGGAGCAGACGTATGGTGGGCAAACAAGAATACAGGGCGAGCCATGTGAACCATTCCCTCTTGGGTGGGATGGGGTTTTCGACAATGCATTGAAGGCTGTCTGGATAGCGGTATTATGTCTAATGTAATCCCAAGCACTGCCTACTGAAAAATCATCGTTAGCAGAGTGGATCCAGATCAACTGGTCCTGTGAATGGTGTAGAGTTAGCGCATGTGAATACCCTCTGCCCGGGCATGGATGAGTGGGCTAGAAGAGCCCATGTTTGCGGTGAACCTTCGATATAGTCAGACACCTTAAATTTTGCCAAATTACTCAGGGTGATGTGTGCATCTACCTTGTATTTCTCCCATAAGGGTTGCTCTGACAACCAGGGATCTACCCAAAAGCCAATTAGCTTTCCATCACTAACTATCCATGTAACATTATTCTGCAATTTGTTTAACCCCAAGGTTACCCCCCTCCATTCATGTGAGCAACATTTGGCCTAGGCTAACCAAACCGATTAGTGGCAGAAGTATCTATGCTTGAAAAAATGAGATGATCCAAGCGAACTTCATCATACCAGCCATGTTGAAATCATAAATATGATGAATCCCAAGACCTTCAGTTTTCTGGCATACGGTGTTCCAATTAACAAGATGAAGTCCAATGTTATCAGTTGTCCATACCCAAAGAAACTTGTGCTTGAGTCATTCAATAGCATTGCATGTGCGGCTTGGAAGGGAGAATGAGAGCAACCAATGGATAAAAGAAGCATTTATGAATAATTTTAAATGCTGTAGGCGCCCTGCAAAGGATAGAGAAAGAGCTTGTAGGGAGCCAATCCGAGATATGGCCTTTCTGAGTAAGTTGTGACAATGGGAATGCCTTAGAGGACCATGCAAAAGAGGAAGGCCAAGATATTTTGCTGGAAGGTCGCCTATCCCAAACTAGAGGGTATCAAGTACGTGAGCTCTCTCAATCTTGTGCCAACCCCGGAAAACATCGCTTTACTCTTTCTTTAATTAAGTTGTTGACCCGTGTCCGTAAAAAAAAATCAATAAGGTGTCTAATGGTCGCTTCTTGAGTTGCGGCCTTACAAACAATTAGGGCATTGTCCGCATAGAGAAGATGATAAACCCCATAGTTACATCCAATGGGACGCAAGAGGGAGGTATTTGGTTGCAATAGCCACATCAAGCATTTTATTGAGCTAGTCCATGACAAGGAGGAATAAGTTGGGGGAGAGAGGGTCACCCTGTCTCAAACCCATTTTCCCCTTAAGATATCGCACAGGAGATCCGTTATGTAGTATAGAAAATGATGGGGTAAGGATGCAGTGCTGAATCCATAATATAAACATATCTGAGAGCCCCATGGCATTGAGTTTGTCTAGAATGAACTTCCAAGAGACCTTATCATATGTCTTGCTTCGATCCAGTTGAAGGCACACTTTGGGTTTGGCTGAGGCTTTATGGCACAAGGAGATAAACTCATTAGCTATGAGAACATTGTCATTATTCAACCTTCCTCTTTGGAAAGTTGCTTGGTAAGGGTGAATAAGCCCATCAAGAACAGTATTAGGCCTATTTGCCACTCTCGCTGATGATTTTAAAAAAAAATATTGCACAGGTCGATGGGTTGAAAATCCTTCATGGTGTTTGGACAAGTCACCTTAGGAATCAAGCATATGAAAGTTGAGCGTACCTCCTTTAAGAACTTGCCTTTCCTGAAGAAATCGTTGAGCGCATTCAAGAGGTCCACTTTAATAACATACTAGCTGAACTTATAAAATTCCACTCCAAAACTATTGAGTCCTGGTGCACTCTCTGAGCATATGCCACACACACTTCATGATCTCTACCAAAGAGAGATGTTTTTGTCAATTCATTGCATTGGTCCTGTGTGAGCCACCCTTTTGGAAGGAGGTCTTCAGCTTTTGGCCCCCTAAAGGGTCTTCCTTGTGTCTCTAAGATCCTTGGGATCTGAAATATGGTTACCTACAGAGTCCTTAAGATAGATAATTCTGTCATTCCACCTCTTAACAATAGTGGACATGTGAAAAGATTTTGAGTTGGAGTCCCCCCTTTTTAAGCACGTTTCACGAGATTTTTTTCTCCACATACTCTCTTCCTCGGCAAGAGCATGCTGTAAATGTGTTGCAAGCTGTGCTTCTTCAGACATAGGGGAGAGGTCACCGGGGCTAGTATTTATCAAATCATGCAACACTGAAAGTCTTTCTCTTGCTTCCCTTATCCTTCTACCTACTATACCAAAGGAGATTTTGTTCCATCTACATATCTCCACTCGATCTTTTTAGTTTGGAAGCAAATCTATACATTGGAGTGCCCCCAATCTTCCGTGCCATGATTGTGTGATAAGCTCCATGAAGTTCGGGGCATTGTGCCACATTGTGGAGTATCTAAGAGGCTTAGGTCCTGATGGTGGGATAAAGGAGACATCAATAAGGGAGAGTGATTTGAGGTGCCTTTTGGCAATGGTTCCACTTTAATATCAGGCATAACCATCACCCAATCAGTATTGGCCAAGGCGCTATCGAGTCTCTCATGGATGTGGCGAGGGCCAATACTATTGTTTGACCATGAAAACCATCCCCCCAAAGAATTCAAGTCCAGAGATGAGAAAAGAGACCTTTGCAGAGGAATTATAAACCCCAAGCGTGTAGACCATGCTACGTAGAGAGACCTTTGCAATAATGGCATGATCTTGGACATCAATGACATTAATGGACAGGATACTAGGGTTCAAAGCCAACATAATTCTGGATTTTCCCTCCATCTTATTGATCACAGAGGAATTATAAACCTCAAGCGTTTAGACCATCTTTGAGCTGATTGTACTGTCAATTTGTTTCAAGTAGGAGACATAAACCGACATTATGATTAATTATAAGGTTTCGGGATGTCCTACCTGCTTTATTTGTTCTTCAAATATTCCATGATAAAATTGACATGGGCATTGAGCGGACGCATCCCTTTTCACAACATTGGCTTGTTTTTTGGAGTTCTCTATGCCTTTATTGTTGTGATTATCTATGTCGCTTGCTCCTTAATTTTTCCCTCAAACACTTTTGTGGTTGGGAAGAGCCCTCCATGTCCTGTTGGATTTCACTGGAAGTTGGGGACAGCTTGTTTTCGATAAA
Source organism: Amborella trichopoda (assembly GCF_000471905.2). Next base: position 583,763 of record NW_006495933.1, on the reverse strand, counting down.
AAGGTTAACTGCATTAAAATAATAAAATTACATTTTTTCTAAACGTGAAGAAGTCTATCCCACAGATTGGGTGCTCAGACAACAAGAGTTAGAGATAAGGAGAGAGAAGAAGGGATGAAGAAAAAATAGAAAAACCTAAAGAACAAAAAATGGGCAGAGCCCAACATATGTATAAAAGATGTTAGAGATAGGGAGAGAGAGGATGTTAAGAAGAAAAAAGAGAAAAAAAACCTAAAGAAGAAAAAATGGGCAGAGTCCTTCATTTGTATAAAAGATGCGTATCGTGAAACAGAGGGCCTTGAGGTTAAAGATAAGGGCCTCCAGTAGTGGTTGCTGACCATGATGAAAAGAAGACCTCTCCGAGCTGACGGTAGTGAGGTTTGGACCTCAGAAACCTGATGGAAGAACTGGTGAGAGCATCAGGCCACTGCAAGTTGGTAGAGAAACTGGTGGCTCTGTTTTCTGGTGAGAGAGCTGATGAGAGCACTTGGCAGCATATAGTGCAGCGTACCCCACGATAGTAAACATTGAGAACCATGATGTAAAAGAGAGGTTGATGTAGAGGAATCGAGGACAGGTATGAAAATGAGATTCCCAAGGAGGTGTCATTGTAGTCGATGAGGATGTCCAAGGGACACAACTGTCCATAGCGTAATGCTCCTCCCTAGATTGTCTATACTCATTACTTGGAGTTGTGTGTGGATGGGTGGAGGATGAAAAGAGAGTTGAGAGAGGGAGTATGTGACACTCCCTAGATTATCTATTCTCATATCTTGGAGTAGAGTGTGGATGGGTGGAGGATGAAGAGAGAAAGGATGAGAGAGGGAGTATGTGAAGTGCTTCTGCAGTGGATTAAGTGGAGGGAGGGGTTGGAGCCGGCTTGGTAATTGAGGTGGAGCTACAATGAATTAGCGGAAAAAAGGTTGGAGCTGACATGATGAAAGGGGAATTGGAGATAGAGAGATACGTGGAAGAGGGAAATGGGTGTGCGATAGCACTGCCACTGTGATAGAGTTTTGATAGGACGTTTAATAGGAGTAGAAATGGAAGAAGAAAGTGGGGTTGGGGGATATAGGTTACAGCGATGCATACCTGAGATAGTCTCTGATTGAAGCGAGGACTCCAACCGTCAGAACAGTTGGTGATGAAGTAACGATAGGGTCAGGTAAGGCTATGTTAGATAAGGGCCCAAGGGTGTGAAACGGAGCAAACTGCCCCAGCAGTCGGGAGAATAAATTGAACCTCAGAGAAATTGTTTTTTCCTTTATTTTTTAGTGCAGCTGTTTTGATGTGGCCACCCTTCATAACCGAAATATTGCCTCTCCCAGTTTCACCCGAGTCATCCGCTAAGGTTCAAAATTTTGCCCAAGTGACTTGGCAGTCGTGGCGCGTTCTTACGAGCATGTTCACCAAAATGGCATTCTTGTCGTCACTACCACCAGCTGTAGAACTTTTGGCAACCGTTTCATGTTTATCATCAGTTGTGGAACTTTCGGTCACCATTTCATGTCTTTGTCGCAAAATATTTCCTTGGTCCCTGCCCATTCCTCTCTTTTCCCATTCACCTGCATGCACTACATTCGTGTTCTTCAACAATAGTTGCATGTGTTTATTGGACGAATTAGGCTAATCATAGGAAGTCAAGGTTAACAAATTGGTGTATGCCTTGACTTCATCTTCCACACCACCTAAAGCAACCATGTCCCCCTCATTGGACCTAGTTAGGACAAACAGCACCACCACCAGCTGTTGGGCTCCAATGCAACAGAGCAATGGCACCATCTCCAAAACTTCCAATGAAATTTCACCACTAGATGTTGAAGTAACCAAAATCATCCCATCTAAAGATTTCGTTGCCAAGCTGCACTCGTCTGCTGCCCTTGCAGCCAATCCCATGAGTAAGCCATCTGACCTGGGCAGAGTCACTGGCAAGCTAACAGCAGGGCTAGTGTCAGCAATATGTCCTTTTGCCACCAACGGATTAAGAGGTTGCCTTTCGCTTGACCTCGAAAAACCATAATAGTGGTCTCTTTCCACGTTCGTGACATTGCCCTCCCTCTTCATTCCTTCTTGCTTCTATAGTGGTCACCGTCATTAGTGCGTGGCTCAAGCTTTTCAACCTTTTCTATTAGGGGTTCTTGCAAAAGAAAAGCTCTTGCCCTTGCTTGTTCACCCTCCACACCTCCTTACCTTTAACACTTTCTGGTTTAGAAGTTTCCTTGGCAAGAACATGACCCCTTGAGGTGCTTCAAGTGAAGGAACCCAAATGCCTCTTGCATAGATCGCTTTTGTGCCCTATAATCTTGCATTTCGAGCAAAATATAGGGATGAACTCATACATTACCTTTTGATGCATTAAGTGACCAACCATATTAATCAAAACTTCTTCCGGGCATCTGTCGATTTCCATCTCGACACAAACTCTAGCTTCAGGCGGCTTTTGAGATGTGCGGGCTTATCCATGAAGATGGGCTTTACCGACCAAAGCCACCTCTTTGAAAAGGATTTCTGGCTCCCAACAGAGTATAGGAAGGTCGGGAAGCTTAATCCAAACTGAAACAGTGTGAAGAGCCTTCCTCAATGGTAATACATCCAGGATCCATTTCTGAAGGACGAGACATTTTTTTTAATAAAACCACGGCCTCCCGGTCATCTCAGTCTCTTTGTACTTGGCCGATTTGATTTTGAATAATAGGAAGCCATCATCGACCGACACCATCTTCAGTTTGGAATGAATGTGCCACATTTTCACCAGGTTTCATGTACGTCCGTTGAGGCCTACTACCAAGAAAATATCTCAGCTGTGTATGTTTGTCGTTAATGGTGGTGCACCTCTTGCCTTCAAAAGCTTGTGGAGGTTCCATGGGAAGATTATTGAAATAAACGACCCCATTTTGCACACCATGTTGTCCAAATAGGAAGACCAAGGAGAAAAGGTTCCTCTGCCATGCATTCCTACTATTCTCAGGACCTTCCCTAGAGGTTTTTGTTGGATGACCATCATTCCTCGCCTCTCCCTTCCTATCTCCTATCTCAACACGACCCTCAGATTTGTGTGGGGGGTGCAGATTGCTGTTGAGAGAAAGGCACGTTATTTGCCGAAGGAGAGGTCCTTAAAGCAATGTTTGAAACATCGGCGATTTGATATAGAAACGGGCGATCCGGATCGGGTATCACCCAGCACATTCCGGTTTCAGTGACAAAACGGGATTCCTAGTCGCAACATTGAACATGGAATTTTGAAGTAGCTTTCATATAAAATTATAGTGGTGGGCCCTAACCCTCCACCCACCTGCCACATTTGAATCACACTTACCTCATCATCGGTCAAAAGTCCCTATTCTCACATTGTGTTCACCTCAGGGTCCAAGGCACCATTGCATTAATGATGACGTTGTGGCCACCTTTTATGGTGGCATTCTCTCCAAAATCTTTGATGTGGGAATATTCGAAGGGTAAGTTTTGCACCTTATGAATCTCTCTCTTACTTAGATTTGTCATGAAATAATCAACAAAATAAATTTTTTTAAGATTAATAATATTTATTCCTTTTTTTATAATGTACAAAAAATAAAAGTACATATAGTTCAGTTTTAATTGCATATAATTACATAAAGAAATTTTATTTAATTCATTTACAAAAATTAGTATAATTATATTGAAAGTTGTATTGTTTATTTATCTTAATAACTTGTTATCATATGAATATGATTGCATTAAAATTTATAGGGGATTTTATTTTGTTTTGAATCATATGATATGGAAGCATTTTCTAATAATTTTTAATCATGTTAATTATTATATTATAATTAACAATATACATTGATAACCAAATCTTGTATTTTATTTATTAATTTATTTATATTATAAATTTTGTTATATATTATTTTTTCTTATAATTGTAAATAAGATTTATTAAATTAGATGATATTATACGACATTTTAGATTTTTTTTAATTGTATAATAAAATAATTATAAAATATAAAGTTATAAACTAACAACTTCAATTTCAATATTTAGTTAGGTTGTAATAATTTTGGATGAGTAAAACGAAATAATAAATGTTTGATACTTTGATGTGATGCTAATTGCACTTCATGTGTATGGTAAAATGATGATAAAATAATAAATACAAACCAATAATTCTAATTTCAATATATAATATTGTACTTAGTTAGGTTTTAATAAATGTTTGATGAGAATCTTAATACATGGAAAGAACATCTCAATATTCGCTTATTGATGCAAAAAAACAAAAGTTACTAATGTAGTACCCTTATTTCTTATTGGATTCCTAAAACGCAATATTTATAATGATTTTTAATAATTTTTTGAATTTTTTTTAAGGCCAATTCCCGATCCGAAACGCCGCTTCACCGATCCGGATGGGTTTTTGGGGTGCCTGATTCTCGATCCGAAATGCCGATTCACCGATCCGGATGGGTTTTTGGGGTGCCCGATCCGTGACACCAATCCGTTTGTTAAACCACTGGCTTAAAGCGCCATTCACAGTAAGTAATGGCGAGAAGTGCCTTGGATCCAACAGCGTGGAGTCTTGACTAGCAGATGTGTTCTTGGCATTACCATTAGAAGAGTGTTTGCTGGAAAGATATAAGTCCCAGCCGTAGTCATGTCCACAGTAGCATGGTTGGAGGAGAAGAAAGAAGGGTCCGGAGGTTTGGGTTCAGCCATTGGAGGATCATCACCATAGCTGCACTATGTTGTAGGTGCAGTGAGAGTCACGCAGGTCCACAACCATGGCTGAACTCAGTCACCATGCTTTCTCCAGTCACATATAAGCTGTTACCTTCTACAAACCTCAAAGCAGATTTAACAATGGAGATAAGAGATGAACAGCTCAAGGTCGAAATGAAAATGGAAAGTAGAAAAGTTTTCTTCTACTACTGTCTCATGTGCTTCTGCATGGTGATTCAACGAGAATACGAGAATTATCAGCACTATTTTGCAAACTCATGTAATTATTGGAAAAAAATACTTGCAAAAAATACTCATGTGCTTCTCATGTGCTATTTTGCAAAAAATACTTGCAGCCTTATTAACACATGCATGGCCTGGTGAAGTTCCCCCTTCCCTCCAACACTGCAATGACTATCAGTGACCAGGAACGTTGATGTGATTAACCCTTTATTTTTTTCTTCTCATGGGTACTTAATCTTTAGTAGTTCAGTAGTAGGAATCGAACTTGAGATGTATCATTACTTTTTTGTCTCTTGGTCACTTGGCTTCCTCAGTGTTTACGTTGTTACAACATTGGTTATACATTTCAACTGTCATTAAACTAATCTATCCCTCATTCCTATCGGATGGATAAATTCATATTTTTGTTTAACTTTGGATTAACCTTCTCAAAAAAAAAAAACTTATTGGGATTGACCCATTATACCGGTTCTAACTCTTTTTCCTTGTTTACAGGCTACCCTTCTCTTAAAAGCGTTCAGTTAGAAGATCTGTTATTTCAGGTACATGAACTTAAGAGTCTGTCACTCAACATGGTGGACAAGAAATAGCATGGGAGTACATGCATATAACACGATGTTGTGAAACCCATTTGAGGCCTGCCTCGTGCCACCTTCATCTGACCATCCTTACCCAATTTCTGGTTACTCTCATTGCATGTACAATGGCTTTGTTTCCCGTCAACATCCATTTAGCTTCCAAATTATTGCTTACAATGGACCTCTTAATTATCAGAAATAATTTGAATGAGAGCAATGAAAAAATGTTGATATTGTGGTTTTACTCTGGAAAGGAGGGTACTGGCCAAAGAGGATTAGCACTCATTTCACCAAAAGGATTCGAATGTTCGAATCACAAGAGGATTAGCACTCATCACCAAAAGGCTTCGAATGTTCGAATCATAAAACTGGGACTTAAAAAGCAGATGGCTGCCCATCTCAGCCATTTTCCAGGATAATCGGGAGTGGATTAATGGCTGATTTGTACCTTCTCTATACCGTCAAATTTGCCTAATATTTTTTCCCATTTGAAAAATGGAGGGTTTAATAAATTGAGGAGTTAAATCACTCATTTCATTTATCTTTCCTTTTTTTAGTTTTCTTTGAACCCTTACTCATGAATGCTCACTGGAAACCTTGGACCTAACCCATAGGCCTCAAGCGACGCTCAGAACCTTTAACTTCCATCTCTAGGTGATATATCACTTTGTTTTAATGCAGATGAGCAGTAAGAAGGGTAAGTCTGCTTTGGTTTGTTTTTAGGGGAAATCTGAACCCTTAAACCTCCCGAACACAAGCCAGGTGTCCGCATTTGTCCAGACTAAGGTAGGTTACCTTCCACTCCTCACACACGGGCAAATCAGGTAGACATGGTCCCAGTAAGCTAGAATCCCTTCCTAAACCTTTCCTCCGGAATGCAGCAAAGTGATCTCAAAGCATTAGGAAAGAGTCTTTGAATCAGATCTCATCACGAATTTTTGAACGTGCCGTGCTTCAAAGCTGAGTAAGCCGTCACATTTTACCTGTCTCGTACATCCAATATACAGTTTTCCAAGAGGCACACTTCAATTTTAACATTTTCCCATCGTCTTCTACGGGTTGTCTGGGTAACCTTATTTGATGAACAATCTTCATCCTTTGTTTCTTCTGTTTGTTTTTTTGTTTTTTTTTTTGGCATGTTATCGTAGTTCAACATTATCTCAATGACTACACTTACCGTCTAAAAAAAATAAAATGAACAATTTGCTGGACTCAATTATAAATGACTTAGCCAGTGCCCTTTGAATTTGGTGCCGCATGGCTGTTTTCTCAGCCATAGGAAAACATGCACCTTAGAGCTGTTGTTGGGAACTTGTGTTTGCAAAATCAGGCGGTTCAAATTGGAACATCCAGTTAGATCGAAATTGGTTCCAGTTTCAATCGATTTTGGTGATCTGGTAGGTTATTTTAAAAAAAATGCAAAAAAATTTATAAAAATAAAAGATTTGTTTATAATTCATTTTTTAAATGTCATTTTGGCAAAGATTGAATGATGTTTTAGCCATTAATACTTATTTTTACATTGTCCCATCTTTTTGGAAAAGCTTCAAAAATACCTATGGGCATAAATTGATTTTGTAAAATCTATTTTTTCTCCTAATTTTTAACTTCATTTGGATGTTATTTATTTAAACATGCTTTATGTATACTTTTCATATTTGTTTAGATTTTTTTGGCATCTTTTTTAACAATTTTTTATCAATATTTGCTGTTTAAGTCGGTTGAACTGGCCGGTTTACTGGTTACTCGATACCAGCCCTTGGCTGGTTCAATTTTTTGTACACTGTTGGGAACCCAAGCTCAAAGGCTCATGATTCCATAACATTTTGAGACTGATACTAGTGCTCGTGAAGGTTTTGAAACTCTCTCTCTCAGTTTAGGCTTGCGTCCGCCCATGCTAGCTTTGTGAGCATTGGAAGCAATTTAATGTGATGCGATCGGTTTCATACCATACAGAGATGCTAGGGCACCGTGACAAAAACACATTAGCAAAGGGACACAACAACACGCAAAGGGAAAATGAGGCCATCTCAGACATAGATAACAGTGCTATGTCGAAACACAAAAAAACCGCTTAGACAAATAAGCATCGATGCCAAAAATATATAGTCATTAATAAAGAAGCCAGTTTTGATTTTTCACAATATTAACACTTAAGAAAGTACAGGACTAAATGTAAATAAAAAGCTATTTCGGATAAAAATGAGTCGATACAAGAAAATATTTATGTACATAGCAGGGGCCTTTGGTAGGACACAGCTGAAAACACTAGAAGAACACAAATGGGTTAATACAACGAAATTTGAATGGACCAACGACATTCCAACAATAGTTCTGTTTATGGACGACAATCGGTTATCACCCACCTCATATAACTTTAACAAAGACCTTGCTCAATGATAATTATAAGACAAGCATCAATCTTCATTCTGCAATGGACTAATAGTACCCATTTCAGAGAGCTTTTAGGATGACCTTGCTTGATGCATGGATCCCCTGAGCTGCTATTTTCAAAACAGCACGATGCCTGTACAACCTGCAAGTAAAGAGAGAGGTTACCTTCAATCACCCTTTCAAGAAAACAAATAAGCCAGAAGATATTCTACTCCGTCAGGAGTAGAACATTCATTTACTCCCTCTGGTTAAATCCCACCTAGAATTAATTTTAGGACCACGAAACCCCTTCAAGCCATATATTAACCTCAATTAAAAATATTCCTAATTGTACCCTCTATGCACTTGCGGAAGAATAAAAATAAATAACATCTCCATATTTGAATAGAAACCATCGAATTTTTAGATGGCGAGATAAGTTTTCGGAAACTCAAATTTCAAATTATTTTTTTTGAGAATAATCATCTGGCAATTCTTGAGTAGTTCCCAAAATTTCAGATTGAAAAAAGATGCTCCCAAGTAAATCTTCTGACCAAGGGAGTAGAAGTAAACTATGCTTCCGAGGGAGCATAGCATACATGCTCAACAAATAAAAAACAAATGCAATAAGTGCCAGGCACTTTTCAATTTAGAATGCGGCCTTATTCTTGAGAAGAAACTGTCTCATCCCTTGGACTGTGAAACCATTCTCTTTCAGAAGTAGAGGATGCCACTGTTCCTTTCTGTAAAATAGATCCTCAACCACGGCAATTTTCTTTATCAAGAATTAACATAACCAACTTTTGGCCTTTCAGTATTTCACAATACATGGGATGGGCAGATTTTACAATTAGAGATAATTCCAACGTTCTGTCGAATTAAACATCAATATAAGTTTCTTGGAAAATGAAGACATGCTTTACTGAATTAAATTTCATCCATGTAGAGAAAGCATATATATGGATGTAACTGGGAATCTCACACAGCTTATTTCAGTGAAACATTACACAGCAGAAGCACCAATATGGCAGTGTCAAGATTCCTTACCCAGCCATAGCAAGACCCCATGTAGACAATGTGTACATTATCTTGCCAGCATGCCATATTTTCAACATCTTCTCAGCACTGTTCATCCATCCAAATGCTCCAGCTACAGCTGCAATAGTGGGCCCCAAATTAAGTGATCAGATAAAGTAGTGGTATATCTTCTTTTCAATAGTAAGGATGTTCCTAGAAATTCAGTAATGCAAAATAACTTATAACGACAAACATGTTATTGCTAATGCACGGGAAACTCAAAACAAAAAATAATGGTTAGGGAGGTAGGTCAATCAAGAATTCTACTTTTTAGGGTGGATGGGAAACATCTGACACATAATGCTCATTGGAAACAAACAAATGAATAGCAACCACAAAAGTAAATGGGTAACAAAACGGATAAGTGCATCTAACCTTTACTTTCTAAAAAGCAAAGATAATTTGGATAGAGACATACAAAACTAGAATCTAGGTTTTCATCATTAACATTCAATAATCAAATCACAAGTTAAATGAAGATTACAAAACATTCTCCTGCGACCCTTGGTTCATTGGTGAGAAAGTGGCTTCGGCATGCCAAGAGTTATCTTCAAAATATACCATAAAATTCTGAATTAGCAAAAGCATGTTTAGATTGATAGAAGTGATATGATCAGAAAAAAGACGAGTGAGTTTAGGACTTACTCTTCTGCAACTCCTCTGGGGTCATCCTCTGCATGGCAATTCCAGGCTGCTCGAAGTTAGACACTATGGCATAAATCAAATCTGAGAAACCTGAGCTAGTTTCTAGGTCCCCGTACCTGAGACCTTGGGTTTAAGATTATGCATTGGGCCATAAAATTGGCAATTCCATCCACTATATCATCCTCACTCACAATCACGTAGCTTTCATTGTCAATTCCACTCAACTCTTCCATACTACTTGGACTTCTTTCATCCATAATCCACACCCAACTTGGTTTTTCAGGGTCGACGCTAACTAAATATTCCCCTACGAAATCAAGTCAAAGCATAATAAGAAAATGAAAGACCATATTCATTCCCAAGCACAAAGAAGCTTCAGCAACAGAAAATATACATCAAATTCAAAAGGAAAGAGATGAACCTTCAACTTTCTTGGGAGCAAAGTCATTGTGTGTATGCATTAAGGTCTGATGAATGGAATTTAATTGATCCCGAAAGCTTGAGGACTCCACAGTATTTACAAGGCGTTGAAAGAGCTGGAAATAGAGAGAGCAGGTTAGTTATCAGTATGTAAGTAATAATAGTATGTCATGATTCTAGTAATTGATTTGCACTAGCACATAATAGAACCTTCCATAAGCATCAGATTACTCTCTATCTCACACCAAGAAACTGGTGATATCACACCTAGTTATCAAGATATACACGATTAGGAACACCATTTATTCACGGAGTAGCAGGTGAACCTGCACTATATGGTAAAGAGATCAATAGTATCATTAAATGCCACCAGAGAGGAAAAGTGAGATAAGATGGATGAGATATGAGCAAATCTTCCTGTCAGGTCACAATTGCTTAGACAGAGTCAAGAAAATTCAGTTTCCTCCAACAACGCCAAGAGTCAAATCTAAAAGGTCTCGCGCCTCCAACAATGGCTTATGTGCCTAGGAGAATTCAAGTATGCTCCGAGATTGATTTGCGTAGGTCAGACAAGCATCCCCTCGTATTGATTTGGGTAGGGCAGACGAGTATGCCCCTTGCAAGTGTTCCATTCAGGAGTCACAAGAAATCCATCTATATTAGTGAGGATGGGGCTATGAACGATTCAACCAAATAAAGGATGCAACATTGAGAGGTAAATCTATGAGGTTTTGCCATATTAGAAGAAGACAATAAAAAAGGAAAAAAAAAAAAACAGAAAAAGGAGGACAAGGCTGATATACTTGCTGTTATCCAGCTTCCCCTATTCTTCTCGAATGACCACCTGGTGATGCACAATGGCCACTGATGCACAAGGGAGGGGGACAGAGGGACTAAGCCAACTCTGTCCAGAGAACCATCTTGAGGTTTGGTTGGCTTAGATTGTAGAAATGAGAGGGTCGTGCCACTCTGCAGTGAATAGTCCTCCTCGTATCCCTCCAGCACCATCTTCTGGAACAAACAATGGGAATGGATACAACTCTGGCCCCGGTGCTAAGAAAGAGAAAGTCTGCATGGCGCTTGAAGCAATGGTGGCAAGTGATGAGACTCATGTGTGGTGCCTAGACTATGGGGCAACCGTGCACGTCACCAGTCAGAAGTCAGGTTTCAGAACATTTAAAAAATTAAAATCAGGAGAAACCAAGATCTATCTACAAGGTAGGAAATAAGGAAGAACCGGTCCTAGCTATTGAAGATTATGTCCTCGTTTTGAATAATGGAGAAACCCTAGTCCTTAAGGATATTCTTTACGCTCCTGGAATACGTCGAAGTCTCATCTCTGTTTCTCAACTCGGTTCTGTTAGCTATCCTACTCTCTACAAGGGTAATTCTGCTATTGTTTATAACAAGAAACCTGCTGGTCTAGTTATCTTCGTAGGCCGTTTAGCGAATGGTCTGTTTGCTGTTGAAATGAAATCCCCAGTTGCTTGTCTCGGAGCCACAAAATGACTATATTCTATGGCATCTTAGATTAGATCACATGGAAAAACTTATGAGAGAGCTTTCTTAAAACCCTTAATAGTGATTTCCAAAGTACATATGAACCATGTCTGCAAGGCAAAATGACCAAGACATCTCATAAAAGGTCTAAAAAGTTACTTGGCTTTTAGAGCTAGTCCACTTGGATATTTATGGACCTATGAGTGTGGAAACCAAAGGCCACATAAGATATTTCATCACCTCTATCGATGATTTTTCCTGATATGGTCGTCATATCTACCTTATTAACCAATAGAGTGAAGCACTAGACAAATTTCAGGAATATTAGGCAGAAATAGAAACTAGACTAGGCATAGGATCAAAAATCTAAGATCTGACAGAGGTGGTTAGTTCACATCCCAGTTATTCAAGGATTATTGGGTGGAACATGGGATAGTACATCACACCACAATGCCCTGCTCACCCAAACAGAATGGGGTCGTCGATAGAAGAAACCGAACCCCGTTAAAGATAGTGAGGAACATGATGGCCATCACAAATCAATCTCTGGATTTCTGAGGTGAGACTGTTCTTACCGACACATACATCTATAACATAACTCCTACTAAGGCGGTCCATGATATTTCGAGTCAACTCTATATAGGAAAATCTCCATCTATTGGTCACCTCAAAGTTTGGGGTTATTCAGCCCATGTTCTTGTCCCTTCTCAAAATAGAACCAAGCTAGATCCCAAAACGGTTAAATGCATTGTTATATATTACCCAAACCAGGGAAAGGGATATAGATCTTACGATTTCTTCGATGGGACGGTCATTGGAAGTCTGGATGCACACTTTCTCAAAGATGAGTTCCTAAAAGGTAAGGTGACTCATAAGCAGGCTCATTTCTATGAAATCCAAGACCTAGACCAACCCAGCCCAGCCCAACCTATGACCAACTTGGGCAAAATAACAGAATTATAAGGCCACCTATTTAGGAGAAGTTTATGAGAGAATTAGTGAAGAACCAGACAACGAACCATCCACCTATGATGAAACCATGAATTGACCATAGTGTAGTTACCCAAATCGCCTATGAGGGCAGCAATTCCGTTTCGGAATCTCGACTAGGCGTTTCCCTAGGCGAAAGTCGATTCTAAAAGAAAGGAATCACATTTCCATTTTTGTAGAATGCGATTCTACCTAATTTAGGAATCTCGATTCCTGGATTGCCGGAATCAAGATTCCATATCGAGGACTTTATGATTCTTAGCTACACAAGAATGTGATTCTTCTTGTGAGAAACGTTCCAAATTTTTTGGAATTGCAAATCCATGTTGTTTGGAATCAAGTTTCTACATCGCAGACATCATGATTCCTTGCTACACAACAATGTGATTCTACTTATGCTAAACGTTTATTCAAAGTATTAAGGAATTGTGAATCCATGTTGTCAGGATGCAATGTGAACATAGGGAGAGCAGAAACCCTTCGATGTGTGCTCAACTATGAGTGAGTGTGACATGTATGAGAGCATGAGAGAATTTGAAGTTGTTGCACACGGCAACAAAATCAAAATTTAAAATATCAGTAATAATTGAGCATAAGGAGAGCAGAATCAATCATGAGTGAGCACATGTATGAGAGCGTGAGAGAATTTGAAGTTGTTGCACACGGCAATAAAATCAAATTTTAAAATATAAGTAATATGTTAAATTTTTTATTTTCTTATTTACTAATTTCCATTCGTCATTCCATGTTACTTTTTAAGAACTCTTACCAAGAATAAATAATACTAAAAAAATATGTAGCTTCAAATTTAATAATGTTTGGTAAATGGTGTGGGTACTAAACTTCTAATGCAATAATATTTAATATATGATTGGCACTCTCATTTCTTCAAGTTGAATAAGAGGATAAAAATGTTTTTCTTTAAGTAAAACAAGAAGATAATAAGGATATGAGTGAAGTGCCATGTCTGTTGTTTTAGGTTAAATTAATCATTAAATATCAGAGAAATTGACTAAAATTGAATAACTCAATTTTCAAAAGTCAAAAGACTCACTTATTTTATAATTCAAGGAAAGGAGATAAAAGGAGCTTGCCCTTGTTCTCACTGCTTGTATATCGTAGACTAGCTCCAGACTTTGTAGGCATAATAGGGTTATGGGTAGACCGAGTCCACTGTATAGGATTGTCCACAAAGATATCATAAAGGTTGACATTAGTACTTGGAATATTGGACTGAGTATATATAGACCAAAATTCGATCTTGTAGTAATGGGTAAATTACTATATTTTTTGAATACTTCTCTCATATACCGGAGGGAATTGGTTCGATTCTAGTAAGGGTAGAATCTCGATTCCAATATGGGGAGAATCACGATTCCAGAATGGGGAGAATGTTGATTCCAAATTTATGTGGACAACGATTCTAGAATTTTAGGAATCACAATTCCTTATTTTTAGGAATCACGCTTCCATAGTCTTAAGAATCACGATTCCACCAACCATCGAAACAAGTAGGGTCATGTGTGATTCCATATAGGTATGAAACACGATTCCAACATGAAGGGCATCGATTCTTGCAAATAGGAAATACGATTTCTAATTTTTTGAATCGCGATTCCGAAATAGTGAGAATCATTTTTCTCAAATCCAAATAGTACGGATAGCAATTCCTAGATTTCGAAATTTATGATGCACGCGATTCCGATTCCAGAAACGATTCGGAATCACAGACATTTTCAACAACTATAGACCAGAGCACAAATAATGGCTAGAAGCAATGACAAATGAGATTAAGTCAATTAGTGAAAACAAAGTACGGGTGTTAATCTGCCTTCCTCCAATTGCAAAGCGATAGGATCAAAAGGGGTGTTTAAGAAGAAATTGAATTTTGAAGGACAACTTGCAAAATATAAGGCAAGACAAGTAGCAAGAGAATTCACCCCAAAAGGTGTAGACCACCAAAATACCTTTTCGCCTATAGCAAAACTAGCATCCGTTGGATCATCCTCTTTATCTCAGCCCACTTAGATCTTGAACTCCATCAGATGGACATCAACATGGCATTCGTTAATGGAGAATTAGTATAGGAGATTTACTTAAAACAACCTGATGGATTTGAAGTCAAAGGGAAAGAAAACCTAGTATACAAACTCTATAAATCCCTTTATGGCTTAAAGCAAGCATTGAAAAAGTGGTTTATTAAATTCCATGAAGTCCGAACTACACACGATTTTAAACCCAATGCAAATGATTACTGTGTCTATGTTAAGGTCCGTGGGAGTGATCTATCATTCCTAACACCATATGTGGACAACATTTTGATTGCCAGTAGCTTCCTAGGACAAATCAAAGAGACAAAGGTCACGTTATCAGAAAATTTTCATATGAAGGCGTTGGGAGAAGCCACATACGTATTAGGAATCAAGATCCTTAGAAATAGATTAGCTAAACTGCTTCACCTATCACAAGCAACTTACTGCAAGAAAGTACTAGAAAGATTCCAACTGATCGATTGCAAGCCTATCAGTAAAACTGTGGCTACAAGTATCAAATTGAGTTTGAAGATGTGTCCCAAGAATGATGAAGCTATATCGAGAGTATACCCCACAGGAGTGCAGTAGGATCATTGATATACCTTACCCAAGGAACAAGGCTAGACTTAGCTTTTGCCCAAAGTATGATCCGTAGATTTCGGTGCAACCCAAGAATACAAGATTGAAAGGTTATCAAAAGAAAACTAAAATATCTAAAGGGTACTATGAACTATGGAATCACCTTTGGAGATGTCACAGACTTAGATGGACTTTGATATACTGATGTTGATTTCCAGGGCTACCCAGATGAGTTAAAATCCACATCGGGATATATGGAGCATAAATGGAGGAGCGGTATCGTGGTTGTCGAAGAAAAGGAATATAATAACTCTATCCACAATGGAGTAGGAATATGTGGCAACTTGCGTAGCAACCAAGGAGACAATGCGGATCAAGAAGTTCCTCAACCAACTTAGATATGGGCCATTAGCATGTGGAACAGTTAGAATTATGTGTGACAATCAGGTAGCAATTGCAATAGCAAGGGAACCAAGGTTTCACAGCAAGTCAAAACACATTAGAGTTGACTATTACGACATTAGATGGTGAGGTTGACTTGGCTTGCATGCCCACGGAGGCCATGCATGCGGACTCTATGACAAAAAGGATTAGCACCAAGTGTATTCAGTAGACATGTACATTGTATGGGTTTGAGAGATTGTGATAATTAGGAACTAAAAGAATGCAAAAATTAATGCAATGAGAGAGAATTGAATGAGCATATGTTTGTTTGTATGGATATCCATGTGAGCATGTATGTATAAAGGGGAAGAATCCGATAAGTGTGTGTTTTCAAGAGAATGTTGGAGTCATGGCCTCTCAAGACCTTCACTCCACCGTGTTCGAAAATTGTTCTTAGCCACAGTGGGAGTGTACCATTACACTGTGTATAATGGATTCTAGCTGTTTGGGATCCAGAAAGCCTAAATACCCTGAGTCATTAGGCAAGACCTAAAGGCCTTATTCAGAACCAAGAGGTTTGAGGGTTCTCTAGTCAAGGTTGGTCAGAGAACACCTCACGAGTGTATTAGTCAGGGCATGAGAGTTTAGATAGGAGAATTCCAAATTGTGAGAGCAAGTGTGTGAAAAGAATGCCCTATGTGAGTAAACTAGGCTCTGAGAGGATATAAGCCTAAATCCCTGGCGAATTCAATTTATTCACAGCATGTGCAAAGGACAATCAAAATGGGAAGTCGTTCTAACAAGGTAAGATCCGCCTGAATCAAAACCATGAACATGTGCAGAGAGAGTAAGCCCCACAGCCACAAGAGTGCATGTCCTCAAGGTTTCACTTGCAATCCATTGAACACCTAAAGACCGGACCGCCGACTGTGTGACATGAGCCTGTTGAGCTAACTTTAGAAAATGATCTGGGACTCCGAAGCTAGCCCAGTGGCATACCATACAACCCCCAACCTACTTAAGGATCTTAATTTCCCTAACTGAAATTTTCCTAGGTGCCAAACTGAATTATTTTAATAGAAATGATTAAAAATGATTTACTATGATTTTTGAGAACTTTTGGTAATTTTATTTTGAGCAAAAATGATTTATTAAATTTCTTGGTACAAAATTCTAGAGGACAGTCACATATGTGAATGGGTGGCACACAAGTAGCCAATGTGTGCCACCACGTGGACCCAACTTGGACTGCCCAATTGGCATAACATGGGCAATGTAAGTAGGGGTGTAGCACTTCGTTTTTTTAGCCACATATCAATGATAGGTTTAATGTAGTGCCACATGTGAGTGCATGTGTGTGTGCACACATGCGAGTAAAATAAATTATTTTCTTAAAATATTTTATGACATGGAATTTATGAAACAATGTGATTTGATAGTCAAAAGCATGGGTGTATTAATTTGCGATTGGTGAGAATGCTTAAGAGGGAACATTTTACGACAAGGGAATAAGAATGTGAGTCCTTGTGACAGTGATCCCATAACAGTAAGCAAAACTTCTTCCTTTGGTTCCCATTTTGTGTTATATTGTTTGTGATACTTAGGGTTCTTATGCTATCGTATTCTGATGAAGTTTAGAGCATGGTTTTATGTACTGTCGTGAATGCTCCCTTGCTGTAAATCTGAGATCATTGGGTCATAAGAGTGATCTTTAATAAAGTAACAAGGGCTCCAAACAAGATACATAAAATAAAAATTTTCTACTAAACTTACTAACTAATACAATTTCCTTTGATCACATTTACAATACCTTGGAGAAAACCCTTCAAAGACAACAAATTCATAAATGAAAATAAAATAGAAACAAATACTCTACTCAAGTCCTTCCACTCAATCAACTACAATAGACTCAAAACTCAAAAATTACATCAATTCTAACATCTCCTCTTTCATTACATCCATTGATCATCAATTACAAGTAAGTACAAGAAGTCAACTCAAAAACAAATAAGAAAGACACATGCACTGCTTTGATAGACTTGGGACGCCAAGTTATATGCTCAAGGTACCAGGTTTACGGCCTCAAATTCTGTACAGCCCTAGTTATATGCTCCAACTGATAGCACAAGATTTAAACGCTTAGATTTCTTATAGAGGGAAGCATCATGCCACACATTTTGATGCTAATGCTCTACGTTTAAAACTCAAAATAAGGGCCTAGCATGAACCTCGTATAGGAATGAAGGTGAGATAGAAACGTTGGAGAGAAGAGAGTGAAATAGGATCCAAATGAACAAACAAAGGGTGCTAGTGGGTGCTCTAGGTATCATGTCAGAATGGCATGAAAGCGTGCTACATTAATCTCAAAATGACACCTAAACTTACTGTTATGACCTAATATTCTCAGATACAGCTAGGGCACATTCATAAAATCCATAAAAACATGCTCTAAACTTCATCAAAATACCATAGCATGAGAACCCAAAATATTAGAAACAATATAACTCAAAATGGGAAACAAAGGAAGGAGTTTTGCTTACTGTTATGCGATCATTTACGGCAGCATAATGGCACCTAGATGAAGGTCTTGCCATGTCAAAATGAATGGGTGTAGGTGCTTCAAGAGCTTCAAGGCTATGGCTTCAATTAATGATAGAGAACCATTCATTCACTTTCTTTAATGCACAATGAAGGAGATGGAATGAGAGGGACATGCCACTCTCCGAGGCTCTCTCTACTTTTATTAAGGATGTGGGAAAAAGATGAAATGAGTAAGGGTTGATGTGGCTTTATATGACGTTCATGTGTGGACCTAAGCCTAGACTCAATCTAAGCCACCAATGCCACCAATGTGAGCCATACAAGGGTTGAGAGAGACAAAAGACCTAGCCTAGTGCATCACCATCCATGGCTATCATAGGATACTCATGATTTAATCACCCTTATCACCATCTGCCCCATTTGCCCTCCTAACTTCCCTTATTCTCAATGTGCCCTTGAAAACCCAAATTTTGATTTTAGCCTTTCATGACCATCCAATATTCCAAAAACACATCACAAACCTCCATTTTATAAAACCTATTGAGTGGGGTATCCCACTCCCTCTTTTCTCTCTTCCATTTGAAACTTGGCTTGTTACATTATTTAAAAAAATCAGTCATAAAACATTTTAAGAAAAATAATTTCTCATGCTCACATGTGCACACACACATGCAGTAACACATGGCACCACAATATACATATCATGGATATTTGGCTAAAACAAACAAGTATTACATGCCCCTACCTACATTGTCCATGGCCAGCTGGGTAATGACATGGCAGTCCAAGTGGACTCCACGTGGTGGCACAAATTGCGGGGTCCTCATGGTGGCACACATTGTGGGGTCTACATGGTGGCACACATTAGTCATCTTCAATCCAATGAAATCTGGCTCTTGCAGTTGCAAGCTTCTTCTTGACTAACCAAGTGATGACTGTGTTCCCCAAATCCTTTTTCTTGTTACGCTAAGAATGTTTCCCATATGAATTGTGATAAATAAAAAGGGAAAAAAAAAACTCCCTTTCATGTCCGTAAAGTTTAGCCATCACATTCTAGAACAGAGACATGTAATGAGGCAGCAAGTTGTAATGAATAAATCAACATGGTTGATCACTTGCTCCAAAAGAGAGGAACTGAGCTCTATCAAATCAATGGTTGTGTCCTACGAAGTGCAATCTTTCGTTAGCTTTACCCACACAAATTGAAAAGCCAATATGGTTGCTGTGCAGGCTTTCAACATTGAAATCCAAATTGCAAGAACCCTCGCAACCAATACCCAGAAAGGCCCCCATATTCCAGTCAATCCCAAAGCACCACATGAAATACATGACGATATATCAACTAAAAAAGGGGGGATAGAAAGATTCATGCTCATGGTTGTTGGTGTCTGTCAATGCTGAGAGTCATTTTTCCTCATCAGTAACCACTTGTGAACGGTTTGTTCATTGGCACTAAGCTTTTCTCATCAGCAGAAGCAAATAAAATATTTGCATACAATTTACCAAGGAATCTATCTAGTTAGAAATCAAACAGATTTAAACATCCAAATTTTAGCCAAAAAGAGGGAAAAACACAAGTAAAGGAAGCACATTCTCTTCATAGTGAACCAAAGCCCATGCGTTCTATGTTTTTCCGCAAGAGTCCCTATTATAAACACGCTCGAAATATTGAAATCGAAATGAAATACAATCCCAGCCAAAACTAAACGTAATAAACAAAATGTTGTAGCAATTCGCTCCAGAAAAAATAAAATGTTGCAATAAACATAAGGGAAAAAAAAAACACAAAAACCAAGTTAAAGAGGGTCTCCATAAGCCCAAAACCCAGGGAAACGCTAAAAAAAACGTACATCAGGAGGAACATCCTTGGAACCATCATGGGAGAGCGATCGGCGAAGCTCTTGGAGAAGTTTGATGTTCTCCTCAAGAAGAGATCTCAGCCTTTGGTTCTCCTTCAAAATTTCATCCTCAGTGGGTTGTGCACTATTAGCGCAGTGATTGGTTTCATAGATGTGTTTGTGGTGTTCAAGAGCTGTCCAGGCAACGTCTGCAACCTCAAGAACCGCCCCCACTACCTCGATCCCACCGCCCACCATCCTCCCAATAATGCTCTACGATTTTTCCCCTTCCCCTTATACAACTCCTTGTCTCTCGCTCAGGACAGAAACCCTAACAATTGTCGTCTCCTGCAATTCGAGCATAGACTATCTATCAAAATACAAGAAACCCTAAGTTTGCGATGCTGGTTCTCTGCCCTGAAATTGACAATACGCGGAAGGAAGAAGACGGCAGAGGAACAAAGTGCTGCGATTTGACAATAGCAGTGCTCGTGTTGATAAGGAGGAAGGAAAAGTCGCTTATACGTCGGGGGACGCATAGGGCATGACTACGTTTTCGCCCCAC
Source organism: Amborella trichopoda (assembly GCF_000471905.2). Next base: position 563,301 of record NW_006495933.1, on the reverse strand, counting down.
GAGCATCGCACATGGAGTAGCGGTCAAACTCAACAAAAAAACGAGGGGTAATTTTGTATAAGGCTGAGACTGTAACAATCAAAATAAGGCCCACCTTCAAGTAGTGCCGCAACTTGTTATTTCAATGTGTTTATGATGGCCTGAAAATTTATTCTCATCTCTAATTATAAAATGTAAAATTGTTTCATGCGGGCTGGACCGTGTTTCTATATATGCGGTTCAGAAAGAGTAAAAGCATCCATCTTAAAGATAAATGTAAGTAGGTGTTCCATCTAAAAATAATAGAAACTAACAGTCCAAATGTTTTCTTACTAGGATTATTATTTTTAGCTTTTAAAATTTATTTGTTTATTCATATTCATGATCTCCATGTTAGGTATTATATGCCCTTAAAAATTAAGTCTTAAAATCCATCTCAAAAATAGGCTTATTAAGAAGCCTGCATTTCTACATATGCAGGCTTAACCACATAGAAATCAAGCAAACCTGTGAATAATTTAAAATCTTAAAAAATAACAGTCTAGATAATACAATACAAAATACACTGTTTTTAAGATTTAAAATTTATTTTTTCTCATGTCCAATATATCTTGAGGTCGAGATGTTGAATTGAGGGTTCTTCAACATCGAAACAAACTATTCTAATGAATTTTTGAGGTGCACCTTAGTTTGATTGTTAAGGGCGTCACCCTAATATAATTTTTTTCCAAAAAAAAGGCAAATTCAATTGTTTAAAGGATAAAGGTTCAATGAGTTGGCCAACTCATCTATTTAAATGAGTCATCTCTCTTAAATCTATCTCTCTTAAATATATTTTAAAGATGGATTTTGGATTCAAACTTGAAAATCTAACCATGATAAGTGGGAACCATGAGAGAAATAAATTTTAAAATATAAAATAAATTTCTTTTATATATAATTTATACACACTTGTTTTTTAAAATTTTGGAGGTGGCTATTTCCTAACATCCGTTCCCACTTACATGCGTCAGGGGATGCTCTTATAGAAGTATGCCCATTGACGTACGGACTACTTTCCCTTATTTATTTATTTTTCCAAAAAAGTATCATTTTGTTTATAGAAATTAATTTTTATACATTTGTCACCTCCATGTTAGAGATGGGTGAGGATTGTATAAGTTGCCCCTCTCATTTTATACAAGTAAGGCACATCTCTAAAATTTGTCCGAAGATGTAGTTTTAGTGTCATAAACCTTTTTATGGCTTGAAACATGTTCTAGTGTCATAAACCCTAACTATGAAATTTAAATTTCAAAAAGGGTGCGGTTCAAGTAGATCTACAAACAATTGAAAATCTTGAAAATAGACCGTCCAAATAACTTGTTACAAAATGCATTATTTTTAAGACTTGAAATTTCTTTCTTTCTTTTTTTTATATCGAAACATCTCGATGTGCAAAATACTCAATTGAAAAAAATTCAACTTTGCAATAATCTTTTTTTAATGATTATATTCACCTTACTACTATAATATAAAGTTGCAACCTTAAATAAATTTTTTTCGTTACAGATTATTTGTATTTAAGATATTATGTCCAAAATATATACCAAAAATGGACCATGAAGAGGGGTCTTGGGGTGAGGGTTTTGGACTTAGTCTTAAGTCTAGACTTTCACCATAAGATGCTATATTGGTCTTACAAAAACCATACTCCCACTAGTGTACATATCCGTTATGATTATAAGTTTTGCATGCTCTCAAGGCCTTTAAATCCCACAAACCCCAACATCTAGCGTACAATTGTAAATATCCCATTTTAAATCTGGTAAATTCCATGGTTTCTTGAACCTTTAGGATCACACTGAACCTAGTAAACCCAAATTCATAGTTCACACAGTATACATTGTGACCCGGAACCCTGCAGAAACTTTGTTTTGACCTAGATTCCTTTAAACGCCGTGTTTTATCAAAACAAATTAAAAAAATCCATTTTGACCCAAATTTTTTCTAGTAGCTTCACAAGAGGTTAAGGAACACACCCAAAGTTAAAATTTTCAATTTTGACCAAGTTTGACTTGGGTGACACTAGCAGTGTCGCCTAGATTTGAGCAACACGACGCAAGTTGCTCAGACCATTTTGTCCCAAATTGAAATTTCTGATTGTTTTACCCTTTGGTGACGTTTTTGCTCACTTTCTTGTGTGACACTGGGCGTGTTGCCAAGATCCAAGGCCCTCAAAATGGCATCTTTAACTGGGGGATTTGTTTGTTACAGGAGTGTATCCTTCCCAACAAGTTTTGACCCCTATAAGGCCTCTTTTCATGGCCATTTGAGGAGGATGGAGATCGAAACCTTAGAGAGATTAGAAACTCTAGAGATAGCTTCAGGAACCCTAGCCTCCTGAGATCCTAACCCTTAAGCCTGAGAAAACTTAGACCTAGGGGACAACAGTCCTAGATCAAAACCATTTCCAGGGCACAAAAACCACTTTTTGCTGGAGAGGTTTGCTGGTCAACATCCGAATCAGAGAGACAAAAAGAGGCTCGGTTCTGACACGAGCGAGCCCCAGAAGTCTTAGGAGTCCCAGGCCATCGGGCCCAGTTCTGTATCATTTACTTCCATTTTATTTCTTCTGCTTTATTGTTTTCATTTTGTTTTGATCTGTTAATTTTCTTAAATATTTTATTGTTATGTCTCGAATCATGTTTGCCCTGCCACAGATCTGAGAGTAGATCTGCTCGTTTCTAGGCAGATCTAGCCTCAGATCTAAATTCGATTTGTCCCACTTTCTTTACCACTTTATTTATTTCATTGTCATCATTTTAAAGTGTCAGATCGGAGAGATATTCATTCTGTCAAATTTTGCATTGTAAATAGTTTGGCGCCCACCGTGGGGCATTTTGAGCTCGATCAAACCCCAAATACGGTTTTCATTCACTGTTTTTCACTGTTTACAGTCACAAAAAGTCTCAAGAATCAATTGTGATCAGGATCCAAGGTTTCAGTGCTCCAAAACCTGTCTATTCTGGGCGGCACTCCTTGTGTCGCCCAAATTCAGAATTTTTTGAAACTTTGTACATGTGTTTTAGGGCCTCTTTTGTGATTGTCCACAAAATTTCAGAGAAAAATAAAATTTTTAAAAATACCAAAAAATATTTTACTTGATATAGATGTGTTATATCTACATTTTTCTGTTTACTCTATTTTAATTTATTTCATCATAAATATTTTTTTTTACTTCTTCTTCCAAGTTTATTGTAGCCTTATTTCATCAATTTTAACAAGATAAAAATAATAAAAAATAAAAAAAAAATATTTTTTTGGGCGACACTGCTCATCCTGCAAGGGAGACACTAGTAGTGCCGCCCGGGTGACACCACCCTTGTCGCCCAACTGCAAGTGTCCCATAAATATTCTGGTACCCCACATGCCTATTCCAAGGAATTTTGGCTCCATTTTGACCAAGTTTTGACTTAAACTAT
>NW_006495933.1:548606-559346 GCF_000471905.2 Amborella trichopoda | reverse complement strand
CTCGACTCGAGTCACGCTCGACTTAGCACGGACTGTGCCTGGTCTCATTGTTCTGACTTCACCTTCTTAGGGTTGCTTACCCCTCCATCTATATTGTGCTTCGAGTGAGTTTTTCCTCGAAGCGCGCATCGCTAGGCACAATCAGTGCCGAGCGCTCACTTATTTCCTTTCTTTCTTTGTGTGCATTGTGTGCTTGACTTTATTTTAATTGCATGCTTCTTTACACGCTCCAGCACACACCGGACCGGAAGTGCCCCGGAAACTAGCAAACAAATATTTCGAAAACCCCCAAAATCCACGTTAACGGTGTGAGGGGAACCTAGATTTGAGAGTCAAGGCAGTTGGGATTCGTGTAACTCTAACTGTGAGCGCTCTTCCGTAATCCTCTACCTCAAAGCAACTCCACGTATAGTAGGACCTGGTGAACATCCTATAACAGGAAGCCAGGATCTATGCAGGGACCTATATCAGCCTAGCCGTATTTCAATAGTTAGGAACCTACTCTCAAGCCCAGCCTACGTATAATACGTGGTCAAAAGTTTTCGTGTGTTGTGCTTGTTTATTATTGTTGGTTACTCTTAGATCTCAGTTCGGACCCGCTGTTGGTTCGAGCTGAACCGTCTGGGTCCAAGTCCAGGCTTGTACCCAGTCTAACCCAGGTCCGAACCAGGTTCACTCCCAGGTCCGAACCTAGGCCCCCTTTTGGTCCAAGCCAGCGCTCGCACCTAACCCAACCTTGGTCTAGTCCAGGTCTATTCTCGGTCCGATCTTAACAACCCTCTTGTTCCAAGCCTAGGCTTACACCCAGCTAAGTCCAGGTCCGAATCAGGGTCATACCCGGGTCCGAACCTAGACCCACTCTTGGTCCGTGTCAAGACTCGTACCCATCTAGTCAAGATCTTAGTCTAGGCTCTAACATAGGTCTAAGCTTAGAGTTGCCTCTAGAGCTAGACTAGGCTTACCTTAGTTCAAGGTTTGAACCAAATCCTATTGAGTCTAGCAAGTCTAGGTTCCAGTCTAGTCTTAGCCTAGGTCTCAATTAAGGTTTGTCCCTAGAGTCACTTTGCCCTAAGTCGTTGGGTCTAGCTCTTACTTAAATCTAGATTCTAGAACCCCATCAAAAGCAGTCATCATGTCGGTCACCCAAGGCGACTATGATGATTGCTCCACGGCCGACTCTAAGCCTAACCTGGCCAAACTTAAGGACCAATATGCTGCAATCCCTTGGAATTATCAATAGACCTCAGGCCAATCCATTATCCAACGCCCAGGTCTTCAATTAGAGGCAAAGTCCCAAGGGTCCACTCCTAACCCTAAAATCGATGTGATCTGAAAAGCTAATTCAGCCCGAAAGACTCTAAATAGTCAGGGGGTCCGACTAGGCGTCGTCCTATAGGGGATTTTAGGTAACGAAAGTAGAAGTCGAGTGAGGAAAGAAATTCATGTAGCATCTAATACCAATTCCCACAACTTGAACCAAGATAACCCCGAGGTGCAGCGATCTCAGAACCAAGACCCACTTAGGTCTAGAGAATCCAACCCAACCTCGAGCCACCATAGTACCATTCATGATGTTCTTACCACTGTACGAAGCAAAGGCGTCAATCTAGACCGACCCTTAGGCGAGATGGGCATCCAAGCTACCCTTAAAAGTCTGGTTGACCTAGGTTACACTTTTCATGCCCCAGCTCATGGGTCGATGCCAAACCAACTTGGTGGTATAGGTCAACCCTTAGCACAACCGAGTTAGGTGATTCTTCAATCGGTCCCCTTAGTTCACCCGGTCCAACAAACTGTGCTATTTTCGCAACCGGTGGTGATACCTATGGGTCCTTACGTCCCTCAGGAACAAATATATCAAACCGTCTCGGTGACCGTGGCCCGTCAACCTCAAGCCCATGCAGGCCAACATGTACCCCAAATCTCAACTTACCAATCTATGCTTGGGAACCCACTAACCGGTGGGCCTACTATCACGCCAAATACTCAACAAGAGGGCACCTTAAAAGTGATGCAGGATATGCTCGTAAGAATGGACATGCATGAAATTCCACCCTTAAAGGCCTATGTTCAAGAGACCCTTGGAGGCATGGAGGACCTTCCTTTGAGATTTGTTGTCCCAGAATTTAGAAACAAGTTTAATGGGAAGAGCGATCCAGATGCTCACATCAACGCGTGTCTCCTCGCCGTGAGAGCTTTGCGAGACAGGCCTAACCAACTGAAGGCCATATTTTTGCAAACATTGGACGGGGCTTTGAACTGGCATCGGAAAACAATGTCCGCTCAACCACACATCACTCCAGACGAAATGTTCAACCTATTCGTCTCTCACTACTGCGGGTCGACACCAAGATCTCTCTCCCTGGGCAACCTCAGTTCAACGAAGCAAAATCCAGGAGAATCCTTCAAGGATTTCATCTGCCGATTCAGCAAGGCGGCAATTTGGTTCATAAAATGCCCACTGAGAGACTCAGCCAAAGGCTCTATGTCCTTGAAGAATGCCGCCCCTGAATACAAGACTTTTTTTAGCTAAGGTCTTATCCCCCACTCCTTCAACTCCATGATCGAGTGGGTGGCAGGACATGAAAGGGCAAGAGGGAAACCCCTCAGCACCAGGCCCGACAATAAACCAATAACGACTCCCCAAAATAAGAGAAAAAATGATAACAAGGGGAAGGCTTCCGGTTAGGTTAATGAGATTGTTGTTAACGGACCGGCTCAAGGTTCAACCACTCAACACAACAATTAGAACCAAAACCGAAGGGGTCAGCCTAGAGCTAATGCTCGAAATAATAACCAAAGGCGAGAGGATAATTTCACTGCTCTCAAAGACCCACTAGAAAAAGTGTTGGAATTACTCCTGGCTAGAAACATGGTTTACCTCCTGCCACCATCCGAATCACCGTTTCAAGTCACCGATAAGAGCAAGTGGTGCAAATGGCATCAAAACCATGCTCATGATACTCAAAACTGCATATATTTGAAATAAGTGATTCAAGGGTTAATCAATACGGGACATCACTGTCGCACCTAGAAAGCAACCCGTCGAAGAGCCTAACCAAAAGATGGGTATCTTCACAAATCCTCTCCCTAAAAATATGGTCACAATAACCGAAAAGCCTAGAGCTCAAGACAACTCAAAAGAGAACATTGTCATTCACATGGTTGAGAGTAGAGATGAAGAAGAAGAGGATTCTAGTCAATTCATATTGGCTTGTGACCATCACTTTCAAGATCCTGAAGAAGATCTCTTGAGCATTCTAAGAGGAAACCCTTCGTCTTCAAACCTTGATAACCTTCCCAAATGAAACCAATATGGTGAAGATGATACGTTAGAAATTGATATGGTCAGAACCAAGGAAAAGACGTCATCTTCCAAACAAGGGGCCAACACCACAAAGTCTCCCATTACTCTTGCTAGGGCTGACCCTATCGAACTTCACGCTGGTAATGTTAATTCCTTAACCCGAAGAGGGCGAGTTTTCAAACCCATTCAATTGATGGCCGACACTCTCGATGAAAGAATGGGAAATACCTTAAAAGCCAAACAACCAGCAGGGGCCGCAGATCACGAGCCGAATAAAGAAACTCAAGGATCTGCAACTACTTATGATCTACCGGCTCATCTCGAGAAGATCTAGGCTCAAACCTCCATCTTGAAGCTACTCGCCAACTCAGCTGCACACAAAGCCCATATCGAAAGGGTTCTCTCTAAGACACACATTCCGAGCAATACACAGCTGGATCAGTTGTGTAGAATGGTCAACCAACTAATGGCACCAATGCCAATCGTGTTCACAGACAATAATATCCCAGCCAGCTTCAACCGCTTTCACGTCCAACCTCTGTACATCATCGTTTTTATGCAACGATATGAGATACTGAGAGTGCTTGTTGATAATGGGGCGTCCTTAAACATATGCCCTATGAAAACAGTGAAGCAGATAGGCAAAAGCCCGGATGACTTCAAGCCATGTCAACTAACTATCACTATAAACAACAGGACCAAGAGGCAGGCTGAAGGCATACTGCTTTGTGTGGTTGTTAAATCTGGACAAACCTTATCTCTAAGGGATAATCTAATCTTAACTACCCTTGAAATTATAAAGGTTAAAGATAGTGAGAGCTGTGAAAGGTGGATTTACTAATTTTGTAGTTTATTTTTTAAAAAAATTAGCTTTTGTGATATTTTCATCATTAAAGGAAATTTTGTAAATATTACTCCCTGACATGGGGTACTTTTGCCATCTCCATAAATGGTAAAGTTGTAATTTTTACTAAAAGAAAATGACACTCTACAAATAAAATTCTAGGATACTCACTTCAAAAATACCATTGTACTTTTGTAAAAATTTCAAATTTGCTCTTGCTTAATGCTTCAGTTACTTATTAAAATACTTTTTTAAAAAAAAGTCGTGATCATTTCGATAAACATACCCATCACAACCCCTTCTAACTTTAACCTTTGTATTTTGAGGGGTTGTTAACTCTAGACAATCCCTACCACTAAGGGATAATCAAACTCACACACAAGATCGACCCCACCATCCAAGTGATAAAGTTTTATGTCTTTGACATAAAACCTTCATTCAACATGTTGCTAGGAAGATCATGGTTCCATGAAAACCTAGTGGTCGCCTCTACGCTTCATCAATGTCTCAAATTTCCAACTAAAAATGGTGTCGTGAAGGCATGTGTTGAACCCCTTGCTTTTCTCAATCCTAGTATACATAACGGGAAGCTAGCCATAGAGGTCGAGCTTGGAGAAATCCCACTCGCTTCCTTTGAGCAAGCCAATTGTGCCACCTTATGCCTAGAAACTGGCGACCTCGTTCCTCAAATTTTTTAAACTTTTGCATCGATGGATGACATTATCCAATGTCAACATCGATACGGTTTCGGGTCCCTCGAGGCTTGGCACATGCTCTTCTCCCAAGTCTTCCAACCAGGCCAAGGCTTGGGGAGTCAAGGGCAAGGCGTAATAGAGGTAATTTCTGAATCATTCCAAGCCAAAACTAAAAACAGGGATCGAAGAGGTCTCGGGTGTTCTCTCACCTTATTTCAAAGCTGGATGAAGCCTTCAAGCTATCCGAGCTTTGTATTTGGAGGCATTGAAAGCCTCGATCCTCTCAATGCCCATCCTTCAAAACAACCTAAGGTGATCCTTGAATCCTCGTCCGTATCTCATCACACACAAGAACTAAGAATTGAAGACCTTTTTGTTGACCTGGGTTTGAAGTTATGCACAATCGACTCTAACACAACCAAGCGTGCTCATCCGCCTATCCAAACCCAAGAATTGAATCAGTTGATCATTCTTTTATCTTGAGAATCGCTGGAAGCATACTAGCGACACCTTCAAGTCTTGGTGCCAAAAAATGGATAGGCGTCTAACCACTCTGAGCGTCCAGTCTCCAACATTTCTCTTGCGAGTCCCATAAGGGACACCTCTTGTGTTATTTCAAAATCCGCTGAAAATTCAAAACATGATAAAATTGATAATAATAAAAAAGAATTTTCAAAAACAACGAACACTCAAGATAGCCCAATAACAGTGCATAATACCCAAGACGACGAATTGGACGACCAAGACGAAGATCAAGAGAGCTAAGAGTCTGAAGAAATCTCTCAACCTGAGGAACTCACTGCCCATGTTGAGCAATTCAAGAAGAGGTTTGATGGTGACCCAACGACTATCATCGAAGAGATGATCAACGTAAACCTAGGAACTGAGAAGGACCCAAGGCTAACTAAGATTAGAACCTTCCTATCTCTTGAGGAGTGGGAAAACACGGTTTCCTTTCTCAAGGAATATTGCGATGTCTTCGCCTGGTCATACGATAATATGGCAGGGCTAGATCCCACATTGGTGCAACATCACCTAATATTCAACAAATGGGCAAAGCCTATAAGACTGAAACTCCGACGTCAAAAGACCCACTTTGAGCTCAAAATTAAGGAAAAAATCGACAAACTACTTAAGGCAAAATTCATCACCCCCGTCGATTATTCAGAATGGTTGGCCAACATAGTGGCCGTACCCAAGAAAGACGGGAGGATCCGAGTGTGTGTCGACTACTGAGACCTCAACAAGGCATGCCCAAATATAGATGCCTTGGTCGACAACATTGCGAGGCACAAATCTAGGCGACACGGGCCGTGTTGCATGGGTGACACGCCTAGTGTCACCTAAGAAAAGTGTAAAAATCATCTAAAAAGTGCCAAAATTCAGTTTGGGGCAAAAGGGGCTGGGCGACTCGGGCCGTGTTGCCCGAGCGACACTAGGTGTGTCACCCAGTCCAGGCTGGGCAGCACTGCCCGTGTCGCTCAAGTCAAACTTGGTAAAAATCCGAAATTTTCAATTTGAGTGCATTCCTTATCCTCTTGTGAAGCTATTAGAAAAACTTTGGATCAAAATGGATTTGTTCAATTTTTTTAATGAGTTTTTTGGTAAAACAGGACATTTACTAGATGACTTGAGCGACACTGTCAGTGTCACCCCGGCGACACCACTGGTGTCACCCAAACAAAAACTTGTCCAAATTGATTTTTTTTCATGTCTTATTTAGCTCCTTATGAAGCTCTCCGAAAACATTTGGGTCAAAAAGGATTTGTTTACTATTTTTGGTAAAATAGGGCATTTATATAAATCTAGGTCAAAACAGGGTTTTTGCAAGGTTCGGGGTAGGCCTACTGGTTTCGGGTCACAAGATAGGTTGTGTGAACTATGGATTTGGGTTTACTATGATAAGTGTGGTCCTAAGAGTCCAATAAATCATAGAATTTTCCAGATTTAAAATGGGGTGTCTACACCAATATTTAGCAATGGAGAATGATGATTTTGCCATTAGCACAAAACGTTTTAGGGGCGTTTTAGTCTTTGTACCTATTTTAAATCCTTTTAATGCTAATGAAGCTTATTTTTTGAGCATTCACCCCTGTTTGGTGAGTTCTCTATATAAACAAGCTTAGGGCAATTGTAAAAGGGTGGATTATTTATCACTCATATAGAAGCATCACACTTGTTTTCACTCATCTTTTGCTTCTAAACCTTAATCTCGCCAAGATGTGAGAGAAAATTTTTAAAGAGAGAATACCCCGGAGTGTGCGGTTCCATTCTCTCTCTTTCCCAAATCAGGCTACACCCAGAGCCCTCTCTCTCTTCTCCTCTAATCGCCACCTGCCCTCATGCAACAACCCCGTCCACAACGGACGCGTGGTCACAAGTGAACCCAAGAGTTCTAACCCTCTGACCAGTACTCTAACTTCTTCTCATACAGTCGAGTTGAGCTAAGAAACACATACACTCTCTCCCTCAGTCACTCGGTAGGAGTCAACCTAATCTAGTAGCTAAGAGGGGTCTAACTCCTCAGTAACATCAATATATCCTTCTTGTCAGTCAGTCTTCTTGAGAGAATCATCACGGAGAGGGACAATCGAACCCCCATCGAATTGCAAGCACTGAGAGAGAGAGAATAGATATTTTGAAAACCTGAAGAGAGTCCTTGTCCAAACGACACTGGCAGACACCTGAAGGGCTTCGTTATTGTTCTAAGAGGGCGAACCGCCCAGGTGTATCCCCAAGTAGCGAGGCAAGAGCTTGAACGTACCCCCACCATAAAAATCTCTCTTGTTGTTGGTTCCTATCCGCGCTCATGAGAGCTCGTGTACGTGCACCCGCAATGCTGCGATGCGCTTGGACCCTCCACGGTTGTTTGAGAGAGGATTTTCTTCCCCACGAGTGCCCTCCCATCCGCACGAGGACCAACATGCAAATCAGGCCCCGACCAAGAGGTTATATAACAAATCAAAAAAAAAAACTGAGATAAGCATTAATAGGAAATGATTCAAGATGTAAACATGATCAACGACTGGAAAAGTCCTGGACCTTGTATCATCCCCCCTTGAAAAGGATTTAGTCCTCTAAATCATACATCTGTTATTTAAATAACTAGGGGTACTTTTCTCGGATCTCATCTTTCTGTTCTCAGGTCGACTCCTCCCTCTAATGGTACTGCCATAATACACGGGTTAAAGAAATCTCCTCCTATCCAGTATCTAAACCGGCTGCTCAATGAAGGTCTGATATAGCACGGCTCAACTTCCCTTGCTTGTCGAACCTCATGATTCCCTTTGTTGGTGATACTTTTAGGAAGATCCGATTACCCACCTAAAACTCGAGGTCTCTCCTTCGGTTATCGGCGTAACTCTTCTGCCGACTCTGAGCCATCCTGAGCTTCTCTCGAATCAATGTTATCTTATCTAAGGTCACCTGGACGATTTCTGGTCCATACAGGGCTTCAAATAGTACCATCTGAATACTGTCTTGGAAGTTGTTATTATAGGCAAACTCAATCAAGGGTAAATGGTCATCCCAGCTTCCCATAAAGTCAGTGAAATAAGACCTTAGCACATCTTCCAAGGTCTATATGGTTCTCTTCAATTGCTCGAGTCTGAGGGTGAAAGGCAATGCTAAAGGTAAGACTCGTCCCCAGGGCTGACTGCAGAGTTGCCCAAAATCTAGAGGTAAACCGAGTGTCCCTGTTTGACACAATACTGACCGAAACTCCATGCAACCTCACTATCTCCTTGATGTACAACTGCGTCAGTCGGTCCAAAGTGTAGGTCGTGAGGATCAGTAAGAAGTGGGCAACTTTTGTCAGCCGGTCCACAATGGCCCAAATGTTGTCATGCCCTGAACTTGTTCTAGGCAAGCAGGAGACAATATCCATAGAAATGTGCTCCCATTTCCATTCCGACACAGGTAAGGGCTACAACAACCCAACGGGCTTCTAATGCTCAACATTCACTTGCTGACATGTTAAGCACTTAGATACAAATAGTGCCACCTCCCATTAGATGTCATTCCTGCAGAAGGTTTTCTTCAAGTAATGGTACATTTTAGTACTTTCGGGATGTGTAGTATAACAGGTGCAATGTGCCTCTTCCACGATAGCTTTCTTCACACCCTCATCATTCGGGAAGCAGACCTGAATTTTAATAAATGAAAAAATCAGTTTTGGTGCAATATATAGTAGAAATTATAAATTTGCTCTTTAGTTTAAGAATAGTCTGTCACATCCGTGATTTTCTGTGTTTCCTCATATTGTTCGATATCTTTTGAATTATGTTGCAAATGTGTATTTCTGTTTAAGAATTTGAATAGATCTCCATATGTTTCAATATGCACTCATTTAGAAAATAACTACATTTTCCAACCATGATTATTAATGATTATGATGGTCACTTACTGAATAGCCAAACTCAACAACAGGAGTAGCTTGGAAGAGATTTGTAGGCAGAGTTAAATTCACCTCTGTAACTTTTGTTCAAGTTCACCTTTGTGACTTTTGTCCTATCAAAAGATATATATATATATATATATCAGTTGTGAATAGACTTTGTACAAATTTGAAAATTTTAAGAAATGAAAAAATTGCTTTCGGTGTAATATATAGTAGAAATTCTGAATTTGTTTTATAGTTTAAGAATAGACTGTCACATCTCAGGAATATCATAGAACTTGGGATGTGACAATTTTAGTATCAAAGCAATAGGTTTAGGATTTCTAAGAAATCTAAATAGGATTGTACTCTAAGTCATACTTATTCTAAACATACAATTACAATGTCAAGATAACGTATGACTAGAGCTAACATGGAAGGCATTCATAGAGCCTTGGAGAATATGATTGCTTTTATGCAATATCAGATGGAGAATAATAATCCACCTAGGCAGTCAATTACAGGAAATAATGGGTGCAATATAGAATAGTTTAAGAAATTAAATCCACCGGCCTTTAAGGATGTTGGATATCCACTAGACGCCGATGGATGGATTATGCAATTGGAGAAAATATTTGAAGTAATAGAATGTCCTGACGATAAAAAAGTTACCATTGCAGTTTTTATGTTGGAAGGTGAAGCAGAACATTAGTTACGGATGGAAAAAAGAGTGTTGGTACTAGAACCTTGACTTGGGAAGCATGTCGATAAATATTCAATGAAAAGTACTTCCCAAGTTTTATTCGAGTTTAAAAAGAAATGGAATTCCTAAAATTAGGCCAATGGAACTGGACGGTAGCACAACATGAGGCCAAGTTTACTGAATTGGCTAGGTTTGCCCCACATATGGTCACAGATGAGGCAAGAAAGGTGAAAAAATTCGAAAGAGGCCTTAGACCAGCTATCAGACACATGATATTCGCCCTAAAATTAAGAACTTATGCTTAGATAGTGGATCGAGCCCAAATTATTGAAAATGACTGCGAAGAATTCTAAAAGAGGAAAAACCAGAGAAATTAGGTTAGACCCACACCATCTAATTGATAACAAGAAAAAGAATAAGAAAAGGTAAACAAAATGCCAATACCAGCATCATTTCAAAGTCCGCCAGAGGCTTATAAGAAATGTGAGAAGATGGGGCATAAGATCAAAGATTGTCCTGCTATGCAAGTACAACATATAGGTACAAAAAATTTAGAGGACTAAATTTCTGTGGGGGGGGGGCGGGGGGGAGGAATGGTAATGACCCTAAATTTTTTTTTTTAAANGAAAAAAAAAGAAAAAGAAAAGTAATAATAATAATAATAATAATAATAATAATAATAATAATAATAACAATAATAACAGTAATAATAATAATAATAATAATAATAATAATAATAATAATAATAATAATAATAATAATAATAATACTAATACTAATAATAATAATAATAATAATAATACTAATAATAAT